>CAUYQU010021380.1:0-86438 GCA_963574635.1 Cheracebus regulus
GTTAAATTCCAGTTTATTCAGCTCCCGGGCGAGGTTCTATGGTCCGAGGAAGAGGGGCCGGAGAAGTCGTGCCCAGCCGTTCTGGGCATGGGGTTTTATAGGGAGTGAGGGCAATAGATTGGTTAGTGGGGAAACAAAGCATGGGCTATTGTATTGACCATAGAGAGACTGGACCCAGACTTGGTGAGCTGCCATTGGTAGCCCAGTGGGGCTATCAATAGGTGGGCAGGCGAAGGCAATAGATTGATTAGTGGGGAAACAAAGCACGGGCAATTGTATTGGCCATAGAGAGACTGGACCCAGACTCGGCGAGCTGCCATTGGTCAGGCTCTCGGCGGGATTTTTGAATTTTGGCAGGGCTGAGAGCATGATTTAGTGCTGAGTGTGGGGCTGGGGGTGGAATGCAGAAGTGGGTGTGGGGAGCCTGCACGGAGGAGGCAGGTGCTAAGTAGGATGTCCGGCCTGATAACACAGATGTCCGGCCTGCTGATAATAGTGTTATCAGGCGTGGAGGGGGTGGGTGCTGCCCATTCGGCTCTCGGCGAGGCTATCGGCCTTACAGAATGATGGATGGGTCTCAACGGAGAGCATTCCAAGAAAGAAAGACAGGTGGGAACAGAATCACCTTATATGTCTTTGGAAGTCCCACAGGTCACATCTGCTGCATTACGTGGAAGACGTTGGTAATTGGGCTTCACCTATTAATGAGAGGAGTGCCAAAGAATCTGCAGAAATATTTTAAAACCACCAGACCTTTCTAAGTGTGCATCATTGGACAAGTTACTTAGCTTCTTAGAACATCACTTTCCTCATCTATATAGTAATGATAATAACCATAACACCTCTTTTATAGAAACAAAGTGAGAACGAAATGAGTAAATTTGTGAAAAGCCATAGTGATGGCTCAATTAGAGTTAGTGCTTATTTTAAGAATTATCACATTCATGTCCACTCAAGTCTTTGAGATAGGCATTTGACCCCCATTTTGCAGAGGATGAGACAGAAACCCTGAGAGAATAAGTAACTTTCCCAGCCCAAACATCTTCCCAATTCCCAACAGGGGGTCTCCTCTGGGAATGATGGGGGACACTGGAAAATAGTTACAACTGAGTTCTTCAGGACCTGGAATAAGTGGATACCCTCACCTGAGATAGTAGAAGGACCCTTAAAGTATGGTCCTTCTGGTGTAAAATGAAGGTAATGGACCACAATTAGCACTTTTATTATTATTATTATTGCTATTATAATTTTTTGTAGAGACAGGGTTTCACCATGTTGGCCAGGCTGGTCTCGAACTGGCCTCAAGTGATCCACCCACCTTGGCCTCCCAAAGTTCTGGGATTATAGACTTGAATCACTGTGCCCAGTCCCAAATTAGCGCTTTTAAAAAGTGACATCTAATGATACAAAATGGGAAATATTAGAGTACATTTTGTAAATATGGGTAACCTTCATGGAAAATTTTGTTTCTTACATCTCATTCATCAGTGGTTTTTAACTCCGGGCTATTTTAACCCCCAGGAGGCATTTGGCTGGAGACAATTTTGATTGTCACAGCTGGTGGCAAGGGATGCTGCTGGCATCTAGTAGGTAGAGGCCAGGGATCCTACTAAACATTCAGCAATTTGCAGGACAGTGCCCGCCCCCTCCCAATAAATAATTCTCCAAATCAAAATTTCCGTAGTGCAGGGATTGAGAAATCTTGATTTACGTATATTTATATCTGCATATCTATATCTCTCTGTGTATACTGGGCTGTAATGTAAAATGTATTTGATTCTGTGGGTTGCAGTTGGAAAGTTTGAGAGCCCCTGGCCTAGAAGTCTCTACATGAGTCCAGCTCTTGGACCTAGTTTTGCTCCCAACATTTGCTCGCCAGCCCCAGGTAGCATCTGCCCCTGTTCAGATGATTTGGATTTATAATTTATTTTCTCCTGGTTTTCTTTTATTGTGAGGTCTCCCAAAATAGTACTTATCTCAGGAGAGTTGAAGCAGGGCATAATGTACCCTTGAGAGAGAGAGAGTCCCCTAACACCTCTTACCCCTGGTTCAGAGAGAAGGTTTGCGCTTTCCCATTGGCTAATTCTAAGACTTCATTTTCCCTTTTCCCTCACACTAGATAATGCTGACCTCTCACTAATACTGTTGGCTACTAGTTGAGCATTTCCTATATGCCCAGTACTTCTCAATTCCATGCATTGGCTCTTTTATTTCTCATAGCAACTTTGTGAAGAAGATCTGTTATTCTGCCAGTCTTACCAATGAGGAAATGGAGGCAGAGAGAGGTTAAATCTCTGGTCTGGGACCACACCGCTGGCAAGCAGCAGAACCAGGATTTGAATGCAGCTGTTTCTGACCTCAAGCCCAAGTCCTTAATGGCCAGGCTGTACTGCTACTCATCTGAGTTACATTCTGGGCATTGTAATCTGGGGTTGAAACACATCTGCCACATAGACAGATCTAGTAAGAGAAACTATTTCTCAGTTGGGGCCAGGCAGTGTGGAGTATTGTTCTGGCTCTCCCTCACACTAGCTATGTGACCCAAGAAAGAAATCTTCTAGAGTTTCATTTTCCTCTTCTTTCAGGGGGAGATTATTTTACCTGTTCAGTGTGTCACAGGAAAACCATTATGGGGCAACTCTATGGACATGGAACCTCTTGGGTTAGTCCTGTGTCCGCCCACACCTTTCACAGATCTCACCTTGGAACTCCCTGCTTGAATCCTCATTGCTGGCCCGTTGTCAGGGCCTCCTAACCACCCTCCCAGCCTGGAGTCCCTCCTTCCATCTGTGTCTCTTTCGTTTCCCAATGGTCCCTGTGAAACACGACTCTCCCTCTTCTATGGCAAACCTTCGGTGCTCCACACATGATGGTCTGCTTACATTGGTGGGGCTCCTTCTGCTGCCTTGACCTCCCTCTGGCTTCCTTTCCCAGCCCCATCTTCTCCTCTTCCTCATCATGCTTTATCTCCTCTGCTTCTCCTTCTTGCCCTTTTTACTTTGCCACATCTTTTTTTTTTTTTTTTGAGATGGAGTCTCACTCTGTTGCTCAGGCTGGAGTGCAATGGGGCGATCTCAGCTCACTGAAACCTCCTCCCAGGTTCAAGTGATTCTTCTGCTCCAGCCTCCCGAGTAGCTGGGTTTACAGCATGCGTCACCACACCTGGCTAATTTTTGTATTTTTAGTAGAGCCAGGGTTTCACCATGTCAGCCAGGCTGGTCTTGAACTCCTGACCTCGGATGATCTGCCCTTCTCGGCCTCCAAAGTTCTGGGAGTACAGGTGTGAGCTACCACGCCTGACCGGCCACATCTTTTAGACCCATCTCAGATGCCTTTTCCTCCATGAAGCCTTTCTGATTCTATGCAAATGGATATGAACCCTTGGATTCCCAAAGCTCTTTATTGGTATGCCTACAATGGCACTTAATAACTCTCATTTACTGAACAAATACCATGTGCCAGGCACTATACTAAGCATGCTACATCCCAAGTGTAACTTATCTTCATGACAACCTTTTAAGATAGGTGTGATTATTCCCATTTTACTGACGCCTCTGAGAGGATAGGTGATGTGCCCAAGAAGACACAATTAATACATGGGAAAATCAGGACTGTCACCCAGTTACAGCTGATTCTATGGTTCTAATACTTAACTTGTGAGTTACATAAATGTCTTTCTACCTTGTATGTAAGGTTTTTTAAATTAATTTTTTTTTTTTTTTTGTAGAGATAGGCTCTTACTGTGTGGCCCAGGCTGGTCTCAAAGTACTGGCCTCAAGCAACCCTCTTGCCTCGGCCTCCCAAAATGCTGAGGAGCACTCAATCTCCCCTTTCAGAATGAAATTTTCATGAGAGAAAAGACTAGGTTTGCTCAAGTCCTTGGCTCCCAGCTTTGTGCAGGTGTTTAAGAATAGTTTGTAGAATGAATTAATGAAAAAATGAATGAGCGAATGGAGTAATGTATAGATGTCAGTGGTTTTTGGGTTTCAGGTGGTGTTTGGTGAGGACATAGAATGTTTCTGACAGTAATGGCTGACACAATATTTGAGAGCAGTCACTAGGTTTTACCGTTTTCCTCTGCTCCCAAGCAGTTTTGTTAATCTCTTGTGAAGATGCTGTTTCTCTGAATAAGGCCATCAGCAAGGGCCAAATCTGTTTGTCTTACTAATCCCAATGAAGTTGTCTCCAAAAATAGCTTATCTGAGGATTGTGCAATGAGGTAGGGAGAACAAAAGCTGGAGTGACAGATCCACAGAGCTTAGCTATTGTCTCTGGCTCCGTACAGATAATAAAGCCCTAGAGAAGGCCAGGGACTTAGAGGCGGAGCCAGAATCAGGCAGCAAGCCTTCAGACTCCCATCCCCACTTAGGGGCACAAGGGAGAGCACTAACTATAGAAACACCAGGGTTGCTGGGCAGTGAGTCCCAGTGAGTCCCAGCTGATATTCTTCAGAAGCCACTTCTTACAGGAAGCCTTCCCTGACCAGAACTGCTCCACCAATTTAGAGGTAGGAGCCCCTGCCATGTGCTTCCCATAGCACTCTGTTCTGCTATTATAGCATTTTCACAGTCATGCAAGGTACTACACATTTATTCATTTAAGAATATTTAGCACCTATTACATGTTGGTTACTACTTGAAGTGCTGAGAATACACAACAGTGAGCAGAATAGACAAATATCCCCACCCTCATGGAAAATACATTTCCAGTGTGTGTGTCAGAGGGGGAGACAGACAATATACATGTAAATAAGCTTAAAAATATGTGTCGGGTGGTGATAAGTACTATGGGGAGAAATGAAGTGGGAAAGGGCCATAGGGAGTGCTGGACAGCGTAGGCAATAGGGAAGTCACTTTTAAACTGGATGGTCAGAGAAATCAGATGATCACTGAGAAGGTGACATTTGAACAAAGAGGGGAAGGGGGTGATGGAAGAAGCCACATGGAAAGAAGGGGCTCCAGGCAGAGGTGACAGCAAGCACAATGTCCTGAGCTGGGAGTCTGGAGGCTCCCCCTGCCCGCATCATTTGAAGAATAGCAAACAGGCATGGAAGGCAAGAAGATCAGAGAGGGAGTAAGGGCAGGTCACAGCTGTGTGCCCCCTCCTCACCCTAACACCCACACTTCAGTGAATTAGCCTGGACACTAAACCTCTGACTCCAGCCAAGTCAGCTGGAAATCAGCCACTCACTGCCCAAGGGAATGATTGTCAAGTAGAAGCTAAAGAAAAAAGTGTCAGATTCTTGGCTCTTAACTTTCAAAAGGCAGGTCCAGGTACAAGCTGGGAAAACTGTGGAAGGATGCCAATTCTTCCAAATCCAACCAACCTTGGGGAGCAACCTCCTTGCAAGAGCCAAGTGTACTTCACCACACTTCACTGTTACCCCCATCCCTCCAACGGGAGATAGAGCCTAACATTGGGGGCTCACCAAGTGAGGACAATCATGGGCCACCCTCTACCTGTGAGGCATTGAATGGGATTGCCTGCTGACCTGCTGCTTCTCACCCAGGCGGAGTTCCCTAAGCCTGGGTCTTGGTCTCCTTCTGTGTTGTGTTCACATGTCTAACATGGGGCCAGATTTATCACTCTTGTATGTTTTCTCCAGATTTGGCTACGTCTATATACTAAGTAAGCCATATCTGTTGAGAAGGCTATAACCTGGGTTCCATGTGTCCTTTGGGAGATTTAGGGGGGCAGAAATAATAGGTGAAGTTTGGGCTTGCTATGTTCATTTTTCTTTAGCTTGTACTAGATTCTTAAAGGAACTGCTGGTCCAGGAAGAGGTGAGAACTGCTGGAATGGAGGATACATAAAGTTCCCCATAGTTAATAAAAATCCTGCCCACTCTGTGCCAAACTCTTTCATGTTTTGTCGCATTTATTATTCAGCCCAACCTTGTGAGGTAGGTGCTAACCGTGTCCCCAGTTTACAGGCAAAGTGGATGGCTTCAAGAGGGTAAATGCTTGATTTGGGCGGGAGAGCTGGGCCTTGAATCCAGGTGCATGCTTGGGCCCACTGTCCTGGGTCCCCTCCTCCACCTCTTCTGTCACAGAATGTGCTAATCCTAACACATCCATGCTTCCCTTACCCATTTTGGTTTTGTCACCTGGAATCTTCTATAACTTTTATTAAATATTTAAATGTTATTTTAAATTTTAGTTTGGACTGATGACCTTTTTGAGTAACACATCTTAGTGCTGTCGGACACAATTTTTTTTTTCGAGATAGGAAGATAACTCACTCTGGGAGTTATCTCGGCTCACCGCAATCTCTGCTTCCCAGGTTCAAGCAATTCTCCTGCCTCAGCCTCCCAAGCACCTGAGATTACAGGGGCATGCCATCGTGCCCTGCTAATTTTTATATTTTTCATAGAGACACGGTTTCATATGTTGACCAGGCTGTTCTTGAACTGCTGGCCTCAAATGATCTGCCCCCCTCAGTCTTCCAAAGTGCTGGGATTATAGGTGTGAGCCACTGTGCCAGGCCCACAAAGTTCTTTTACTCTGTGATGACCTATTTATGTCTGTCTTCTTCAGGGTGGACCCTGAGTCCCAAAACCTGGAATCTGACCCAAAAAACCCTGAATATTTTTTTGTCTCTATATTCAGATTTCCAAATTTCATGTATCCAAGTAAATAATTGAAAAGTGACTACCTCTGTTAGTAGCTGCTGTTCCTGGAATGCTCACCGAGTGCTTGGCATGGTGCCAAGTGTGTTAGCTTCATGACTTCATTTGATCCTCCTGACGTCCCTGTGAAGTAGTACTATTATCTCTATTTTATAGTTAAGGAAATGGAGGTTTAGACCCATGATGTGGTTGCCCAATATCACATCGCTACTAACTGGCAGAGGTGTAATTTGAGTCCAAGTCTAGAAATTAACTAGTACTCCATTTGCCAAGCCACTGGCCTCTTGATGGGTTGGCAGATTTATCCCTGTGCATGCTTCAGTAGTGACAATGACCCAGCAGTCTGGGTGGCTGGGGAGAAAAAAGTAGGGCTGCTTTGCTGCCAGTTGGGAAATCAGAACAGAGAGGACCTGTCTGCCTGAGGGATCTTGATGAACTCTGAGTCCTCCTAGGGCCTGGCTACAATGAGGTGACTTGGAAAGGCCAGCAAAATGTAGACTGTGGCTAGGGGCAGATCTGGACCCCAGCACCCGATGTGGGATGTAAGTCACTGCTTGGCCAGTCTTCTTTCTGGAAGGAAATGGGAGACCGCTATTGCCTCTCTATGCTACCTGGGTGACCTCCAAATACCATTAATAAATGAGATCATCAGAACGGAGCAGCTTAGGAAATGCCTTTGGGGCCTTGTGGCTTCAGATATCCAAGGTCCAAATTATAACTTGCATCTGCCCAGTGATTTGCATTTCAGTGATTATACTATAATGATCTCATTGAATTCTTTGTGCGTCCTGGTGGGCTGTGATGATCGTGTCCATTTGCTAGAGCAGAAGAAGCAAGATGAACTGCCCAAGGACGTGCAGAGTCAAGACTTGAACCTAGGCCCTACTGACTCCAAATCCCATTTACTTGCAGTAGATCAGTGATTTTTAAACATCATTTTGTGGAACCCCAGGGTGACTGGGGCAGGCCAGAGCGAGGGTCTCAGGAGGGGGAAGAGGGTGAGGAGGCTCTGTCTTCTCTCCACTCTACTATGGACTGATCTGATACCAGATTTCTGTGTAAAGTTTACTAGAACATTTGTGCTGCTAACAAAATTGTTTTCAGAACTGCCCCAAACGATTCCTTCTTCTCTGGGAATGGAGTTCAAGCTTTTCTTTTCCTAGGGCCCCCTTTTCTTTCTTTGGGCAAGAAGAGGCCTGCTCTCTGTTGGAGGATGTACTCAACTACAGGACGGTAGCACAGGGGAATAGAAAAGGTACTGGACAAAGAGGCAGAAGACCTGGGTTCTACTTCTAGCCTTGGTGTGACCCAGTAAAGTTATTTACCTCCGTCTCCCCATGTGTAAAAATGAGGGAGTTGGCCTAGATAATTACTAAAAATCCAGTTCAAAGCATATAAACCATGGATAGTGAGACCTTAGGAGTACAACATCCAAAACTGAATGAAAATGTAATGTTTTTTGGTTTGTGAATTTTTATGGAAAGAGAGTCTATTGCCTTCATCAAAGTCTTAAGGCAGTTTGTGATACAGAATCTCTGGCTTCTTCTTCTTCTTCTTCTTTTTTTTTTTTGCGTCTTGCTCTTGTCACCCAGGCTAGAGTGTAATGGCACGATTTCAGCTCACTACAACCTCCACCTTCTGGGTTCAAGTGATTCTCCTACCTCAGCCTCCCAAGTAGCTGGGATTACAGGTGCCTGCCACCATGCCCAGCTAATTTTTGTATTTTTAGTAGAGATGAGGTTTCACCATGTTGGCCAGGCTGGTCTCAAACTCCTGACCTCAGGTGATCCACCCGCCTCAGCTTCTCAAAGTGCTGGGATTACAGGCGTGAGCCACTGCACCTGGCCAATTTTTTTTTTTCTTTTTTGATGGAACTGCTGGACAATCTTGTTTCTCCTTTTGTGGATATCAAGTTGTAAGAATGTTGTGAGGAAGGCATTTCAAGTAAGGAAACTAGGGCAATATACAAAGATAAGCCACGCTAAAAGATGGAAGCTACAGGAAAGAGTAAGAGACTGTGAGTAACCCAACAATCGTGTTTGTGCCCCTGGATCCACCAATGCCTGACACCCCTACACTTTTCAACTACATCAATCACTGGTTCTCTCTCTTTTTTTTTCTCTCTCAATCACCTATATAGTGAATGATCGAGGTACTAATATTATGGAAGAGGCCCTTGCCATTTGTAAAATTATGAAGCTCAACTTAGAAGAGCTAAGTAGACAGGGAAAAAGGGATGGAATGGGGGAAGAGAGTTCCTTCTATGCTTTTCTGAATCTTTGAAGAAAAATGTTTGATATTTTGTTCACTATCCTTTATTCTCTTTTCACACGGGAGCTTTCAGAGGCAGAAAAGACCTTAGGATCAACCCCACCATTACACAGAGTGGGGAACCAAAATCCAGAGAGGGGATGTAACTCTCTCCTCTTCACACAATAAATCAGTAGTAGGAGTGAGACTAGAACCCAAGTTATGAGCTCCAAAGAATGCTGCACCTTTCTGTGTGACCTTCCTCAGTGCTTTTTTCCAGGCAGGGTCACAAGTTAGCAGAGCGTGGAAGGGTTCTTGTGCCCCTGTGTGTTGCTGGGCGGCAAGGATCCATACCTTATCCAGACACATCTGCAATTTGGATGTCTTTTCAGGTTCTGTGGGCACAGGAAAACAATCCGTGGAGTGTTGGCCTAGGGAGGGAACGGAACCAGGCCCTCTCTGTGCCTGGGCTTCAGCCCCTCTCAGGAAACAGGCCCATTTAGGGGACTGGCCGGGGAACCCCATCTGGGATTGGGGTTCTAGGGATCAGGACCAAGCCCGACATTGCTCAGTGTTGGTCACAGCAGGAAGGAGCCGCAGGAGGATTCACACGCTGCTAAGGGTCAAAAGCAGGTAAGCAGGATTTATTCGGCAAGTCCAGGGGATCACGTTCAGCCACAGGGCCAGATTGGTGCAGTCCCGGAGGTCAGTAACCGCAAAGGCATAAATGGGACCTAGCGGAGCCTGCACTAATTGTCCTCAGGACATGGTGAGAGCGGCTCTTCTGGGGTGGAGGCTGGAGGGCAGGGGAAAGGAAAGCGAAAAAGGAGCCTATGACCCAGGACTGGGTCAAATCAGAAACGGAAGCAAGAGGAAACGCAAGGCTCTGCCTGCCGCTAGTCCACAAACCACTCAAAGCCGCACAGGAGAAATGACCTTTAATGTCCGACTTTGTTTCCAACCCCACCAAAGTGCCATCCTTCAGTGAAGTACAAGTAGGGGCTCGAGAGGTACGAAGTCACGACACACACAACGCCCTCGGCTGCCTCCTGGGCGCACACTCGCTCCGCCCCCGCAGGGCGGCCCCACGCGCACACACATGCGGAACACACGCACACCGCACAGACACACGCACGTGCACCCACGGTTAAATACACGTAGAGAAGGACTCGTTTATATATACACAGAGGGAGAGAGAGAGGTAAATCCCGGCGGCGTCGGGTCCCCCAGGCTCTCAGCATGCTCGGCCCGGCTCTCTGCGTGGTACCTGGCACCCATGCCCCTGCCAGAAAAGCAGCTGCCCCTCTCCCCGGCCCTCCCCCCGGTTCCCCTTGGGGCGCGCGTCTACCCGGCGCGGACGCTCCCCTCCCCCCTCCGCCCCGCCCTCCCCTCCCCCCCACGATGATTTCCTCCCCAGGGAAAGGGAGCCGCGCACCGGGACCCTAAAACTGCCCGGGCGCCAGGGGCATGTTGCTTTTGAAGCCCGGCTGCCCGTTAGCCACGTCGGCCGCGGGCTCGCAGCCTCCGTTGCTGGCGCCGCCATCGGTCCCGGGGCTCTCGGGCTCGGCCAGGAGCTTGAAGGTGAAGAGCGGGCCCGAGTCGTGGCGGCCGCGGCGGCCGGGTGGCTCGGGCGCGGGCAGGCTCAGGAGGGCGCCCGGCGCCTTCCACTCCGGGAAGGCGCACAGCTCGACCGGCGGCGGCGCGCCGCGGCCCAGGTAGCCCGGGCTCGGCGAGGCCGAGGGCAGGGTCCGCTGGCTGCCGCTCAGGCAGCTGCCGCTGTCGTCCAGCGAGTCCTTGCGCGACTGCGAGCGCTCCAGCGAGCCGCCGCGCGTCCACGGCCGGTAGGTGTAGGCGCAGCCACCCAGGCGGCGACGGCGGCGGCGGCGGCGGCGGCCGCGGCACTGGCACCCGAGGATGCGCACGAAGGCGCGCTTGAACTCCTTGCTGGAGCATGGGTAGATGATGGGGTTGAGGCAGCTGTTGAAGTAGCCCAGCCAGAACACCACCTTGAACACGGCGTCGGGGGGCTTCAGGGTGGAGAACAGGGAGCCTGCAGTGGGGAAGGGAGTGGGCACGGGCAGAAAGACAGCAATGTGTGAGTAGTCAAGCGCTCACCCAGTATGCTCCTCCTCAACCTTGTCAACCCGTAGCGTTTCTGCCGTCAGGCCTTTCCCAGAGCCAGTTCCTCTGCCCGGAATACTTCCCTTTCCATTTCAGAATGAATGAATCCATTCATTTTTAGGGCCGGCCTCGATAACTTCGCCTTTGTTCATGAAACCTTTCTTGATCTAGTTAAACAGGATCTAAGCTCCTATGATTTCCTTCGGCAGCCCTTGCCACCTTCAGTCTAAGGGCCAACAATCATCGCCCACAATTGCACATCTCTTTTGAGTCCGGCACCGTGATGGGTGCTTTCCCTATGTTAGTTTATCCTTCACAAAACGCCACGAAGTAGATGCCAAATTATTTCCGTGAAAAGTAGAAGGTATATTAAAGACCTAAATGTGAAAGGTGAAGTTTTAAAGGTAAATGAGGACAACATAAAGGACTATTTTTTTTAATCTAGGGGTGAGGAAAAACAATACTTCAAAAGGACGAATCATGAGGCAAGAATCTGAGAAGATATTTACAATGTCCAAAACAGTCAAGGGATTGATATTTAGAATATGCAAAGAACTCTTACAATCAGCAAGAAAAAGAGTGTTCCCAGTAGAAACGTGGGCAATGGAAATGAGCAGGAAATTTACAAAATAGGAAACTCAAGGGCTAATGAACACATGAAAAAATGATCAAAATAGTAGGCAGTCAAATAAAAACGGCAAAGAGGCTGAGTGCAGTGGCTCATACCTGTAATCGAAGGCAGTAGAATCACTCGCGCCCAAGGGTTTGAGACCAGCCTGGGCGGCATAGGGGGACCTTGTCTCCACAAAAGAATTAAAGAATTAACCAGGGGTGTTGGTGAGTGCCTGTAGTCCTAGCTACTTTGGAGGCTAAGGCAGGAGGATCCCTTGAGCCCAAGAGTTCAAGGCTGCAGTGAGCTATGATCATGCCACTGCACAACAGCCTGGGTGTCAGAGCAAGACCCTGTCTCTAAAAAACAACAACAATGAGACCCACAAAGGGACATACGTGATAGGTCGGCAAAAATTAGGAAGTTGGATAGTTCCAAGTGCACATGGGCGTGTGGGGACATGAGGAGCCTTGTGCATGGCTGGTGGGGGCACAGGCTGTACACACCTCCTGGAGAAGACTCTGGTAGCACTTGGTCTAATTAAGTATACACACACCCTGTAACCCAGCCATTCCACTCCAGGGCACAGATCTCAGTGAATTTTCGCACAAATCCATAAGAGTTCATATATGAGGGGGCTCATGGCAATATTGTTTGTAGTAACAGGAATTTGGAGACAAATTCCTCCCTGGGAATGTCCCTCCGTGGGAAAAGTAGAATGGATATTATGTAGCACTTAGAGGCCTTGGGTGACATGTCTACATGGCCACATGGAAAGATCTGAAATACATGGTTCTTTGTGAAAAAAGTAAGAAATAGAATGAGATTTATGACATAATACCATTTAAGTAGCTCACCAAACAACCAGATGCATTTTGCAAAAACACTTTCAAATTAACAGAAACATACAAAAGACAGAATGCCTAGGGGTGGAGGCAGAGGGAAATGGGAATGGGAATAAAAGGAAATAAATCAATATAATAAGAGAGAGGCCTGGCGTAGACTCATGATGATGAGACATTATGAATAACAAACATGATTAACTCACCCATCTGAATTTGAGATCCCAAAACATTTTATAGCAATATTAAATTAAAAACAATTTCCATTTTAAATATAAGTCAGGAGAGGTTAAATGATTTGCCCTGGGTCACATGGCATGCTTGTAATATATCTGAGATTTAAATTAATTTGAATAAAAATGTTTTTTTAAAAAGATGCAATTAATAATACTCTGTATAAAGATGAGAAAATGTAAAAATGCAAAAATAAAAACTATTTTAAAAGCACATAAAACTCCACAGTGCCAAAATACCACATTTTGGTGTATATACTTTCAGATTTTTCCTCGTGTATATACAAATTTAAATATTTTTAAAAATAGAATACTTTCTAGAACATTTTGTACCTTCTAATCATATCTCTGTCCCTACCACCTGGCTTGTGGCATATTAACTTTTGTATTCCTGTCTTCTCAGACTGAGCTTCCCAAGGGCCTGGTGTATGGGATCATCATTGAATCTATTTGTTAAATGACAAGTCCAACCTGCAAAGTCCAACCACTTTGCAGGTGGAGACCCCAAGACCCAGAGAGCAGCTGAAAATCCCTGAGGTGGTTGGCACAGATGCCACAAGGATTCCTATCTTTGATTTTGGATTGCTCTTGCATTTCTTCTCTGTAGCATTTCACTTTCTTGATTATTGAGATTTTGTGTGTTCCAAATCTCAAATAATCAAGAAGATGAAATGCTACAGAGAAGAAATACCGGAGCCTGACTCCTAATTCTCTGCTCAGTAACTCAGTGGTGGCTGCTGGAGGGCAATGGCTGGGCTCCTGGTGCAGGACTAAGTCAGCCAGGAGTTCAGCTGAGAAAGAAAGAAGGTTATCCATATCTGGAGGTAAGCGCTAAGTATAAATACTGACCTCTTCAGGTCGGGGGAAATATGGCAGTGGGCTACTTTCTAGTTTGGTCTAGGTGAGACATGGTAGGGCACCATCTTTTTTTTTTTTTTTTTTTTTTGAGACAGAGTTTCACTCTGTCACCCAGACTGGAGTGCAATGGTGCGATCTCACCTCAGTGCAACCTCCGCCTCCTGGGTTCAAGTGATTCTCCTGCCTCAGCCTCCCGAGTAGCTGGGGCTGCAGGCGCCAACCACCATACCCAGATAATTTTCTCGTATTTTTAGTAGAAATGGGGTTTCATCAGATTGGCCAGGCTGGTCTTGAACTCCTGACATCAGGTGATCCACCCACCTCGACCTCCCAAAGTGCTGAGATTACAGGAGTGAGTCACTGCACCCAGCCAGAGGGCACCATCCTGTGGTCTGATTTGTGACAAGACTCATACTATTAGGTTTGGGTCTCACCATTGGAGCTACTCTTTTGGATTAAGACACTGTACAGAAGGCCCCAGCTGAAATGCCACCATGGTATATGAACGTCGAGTATTCCCTGATGGGGGAAGTTGTCTCTGTCCAGAGGGATGGGCTTATTTTTGTCACTAAGTCTGAAGAACATAGGAAACTGACCTTGACAAAATAGGAAACTGGAGAATAAATTTTGGGGAGGGCCAGACATGGAGGTTCACATCTGTAATCCCAGCATTTTGGGAGGCCAAGGCAGGAAGACGGCTTGCCACCAGGAGTTCGAGACCAGCCCGGGCAACATAGTGAGACTCCAGTCTCTACAAAAAAGAAAATTTGGGGGAGAAGTAGAGTGAGGGAAATAAAGTCTGGAAGCCTTATGCATTACCCAGGGATGAGTGTGTATGCAGGCAGCACATTACTTTGCATGAGGACTCATAGGGCCTAGGATGGAGGCTGGAGCAGTGGCCAGAGGTGGGCAGGATCCAGAGCAGGAAAGCATGATTGTTGCAGACAAACTTGTAACTTCGTTTGGTGCCAACTCGAAGGTGGTTGTGAAATAGGCAATAAATGGATAAATGGGGATGCAACCTGAGAAACTGGCTCTTTTAAAGGATACACAAATATTAAAAAACACTAATAGCTAAGATCTATCATAGCCACTATTTATACTGTGTGTGCTATGCAAGTCCTGAGCTAACTCTTTACACCACTAGCTTATTGAATAATTATAATTGGAAGGTACTACTGAGGAAGATACTATTGTTGGTCTCATTTATTTTTGGATCAGAACACCAGTGTAGGCTAGTCATAGTTATTTAAATTTTTATACATTCGTTCATTTCATTCATTCATTCATTCATTCATTCATCTATTCCATAAACACCGAGCTCCTGCTAAGTGCTAGCCATGAGGACAAGCCGTGGGAATACAGAGATGAGTTTGGGGTGTGGTGTTGCACCATGGCAGCTAAGAGGCCATTCAACAGAACAAATGTAGCGTTAGGAAGGGGGCGTAAATTTCATTCTTCCCCTATGTACAAGTGGCATATCTTTTTTGGTTGTTCTTCACGTTCATCACACTGGAAGCGCCTTGTCAAGGACAAAGATGGGCTAGATTTTTGCCTTTGTTTTCTTACAAAGCACCCTCCAAGAACCATGGCCCTGAGAAGTGTCCAGCCAAAGGTGAGGAAGTGATGCCAATTTTTCTCATGGGCATTTGCTGCCACATTTTGGGTTTGGGCTCGTTACACTGTTTATTCCTCTGAGAAGAAGGCCATTCTTTGCCCTTGGCTGATTAGGCAGTGTGGTCAAGTGGCTGGAATTCGGAACTTAGGATGACACAGACCCGTATGGAAGCCCCTCTTGAGGTATTGGCTGTTCAGTCCTAGAAGAGTTAATTAGCTATCTCAGCCTCAATTTTCCCATCCATAAAATGGGGACAATATCTGTGTCATAGAGTTACTGTGAATACATGAAAATATCCACATAAAATACTTGACACAGGGTCTGGCATCTTGAAAATAATAAATAGTGACCATTTTCTAAATATACTTTATATCCTGGTCCATTCTCCTCCAGGAACTCAGCTCTGATGAGCCCCACCCAACTCAGATGGACTTCTTTATTCTGCACCCCACAGAAGTCATACAGGCAGATTGCATTTTGTTATTTTGTCATTTGCTTTTTCATGTTAAGCCATCCCAGGACTGTCTGAGTCCTAGTCCATCACCCAGATTAGACATTCCTTCTGGGAAGGAGCTGTATCTTCTTTTCTTTTCCCCTCTAGATCTGTATATATTTTTTTTATTTTAAAAGTAATACATGCTGAATTTAAAAATTACATATTACAAAAAATCTGTTAAATATAGAGCAAAAATACTTCATTTCAGCAGAAGGGATCAGAGTTACCAGTTTTGTTTTGAATCCTCCTAGATTTTAAAAAATGGTTTTTTTTTTTACTGCACATACCTTTCCCCAAATTTCTCTCTTTGCTTAGAGTACATAAAAGGTATTTCCCTGTCAAGGTACTTGGTGCTATTTCACTTCTCTCCCTGCCCTACAAGGGCTGCATTACATCCTACTGTCCGGATAGAAGGTAGTTTTACTTAATGCCTTCTCTATAGGTGATTTCCAATTTTTTGGCTATTGTGGGCTGCAGTGATGGAAAGCTACATGCATTCACTTTTTGCCTGCACATTTGATGTTTCTGTACAATAAATTCCACATGCAGAATCACTGGGTCATTTCCACATTTAAGCACTGACAGCCGAATGGCGTTCTGAACTGGTTGTACTAATTTACCCACCTATCAACTGTGCCTGAGTCTGACGTTTTCCCAACAACTCCCCAGCTCCGGGCTCTTTCCACCTTTTTAACCCTCACTTGTTTGGTAGGTGAACACTGATCTTGCCCTCTTGTTCCATTTGCATTTCATTTTGTCCTCTTGCAAAGGAGGACACGCTGAACAACTATGCAGTGATTTCTGACAGGAAGTCCCCCCTTTGTGTTGGAATGGAGATCCCTGGGATAGAATCCTGGCTCTAGCCCTGTGACCTTGGGTCAGTTTCATACTGTTTCTAAGCCTTAGTTCCTCATCGGTAAGATGGGCTAATGATAGGACTGACCTCTCTGGGTTGCCGTGAGGATTAAGCAAGGTAAAAACATGTAGAGTCCTTATAAGCACTCTGGATCCCAGGTGTCTGTCACCCAGTCAACTCTGCATGAACAGTAATTAACTAACTAGTAATTATTGTTCCTGTAAATCCCTGATTGGGCTGGAAATCTAATTTTAGGGAACATATTTGAGACCTATTTTACTAACTCCACATATCATTTTGGGTAAAATACTTTCCAATTTTGTGCCTGTTTTCCTTCTTTAATTGAGTGGTGTGAGCTGGGTCTTTTTCAGCCTTAAAATTCAGAGTTCTGCCTGGGCATAGTGGCTCATGCCTGTAATCCTAGCACTTCGGGAGGCCAAGGTGGGTGGATCACCTGAGGTCAGGAGTTCAAGGCCAGCCTGGCCAACATGGTGAAACCCTGTCTTTACTAAAAATACAAAAATTAGCCAAAATGCTCGCTTGAACCTAGGAGGTGGAGGTTGCAGTGAGCTGAGATCATGCCATTGTTCTACAGCCTGGGCTGTGTCAAAAAACAAGAAAAAAAATTCGGAGTCTTCATGAAGTCAGAGATGGAAGCCTTGCCCATCCCTGCTGTGACATGCTTGCTTCCTAGACTCTCACCACAGCGGGGCAGTGTAGGTCAGGGGTTGGACTGCCAGGCTGCCACAGATTCCACAAATTTTTCGGCCCCCTCTCTCCTTCTTCCTCCACTAGCACAGTAGCTGCAGGGATTAGGAGGGTCCCATTTGCTGCGCTGGCCTGCCCTGGTGAGAACCAAGAAGCTGTCAAGTGACAAGGTGCTGAGCCTGTTAGGCCTGTAAGAGGATGTGTGACAGGGATCTTTTTCCCTGAGTACACAAACAGACCTGTCATTGGAGAAGAGTGTGGTGGGTGAAGCTGCCCGGAGAGGAGAGTAAATACAACAGGGAGTATGGGTTCCTGGAACGCCCGCACACTCTGTGCTGGAAGTCAGGGCCACACTGGACTCTTTAACAATGCCACTAACCCTCTGTGCATGTTCCTGAGCCTGGCCCTGAGTCTGCCTCCGCTTCTCTTGCTCATGGAATGTTCCTGATGCTCCTTGCTCTGCCTTGTGGAATCATGGCTTACCATGACCCTTAATGGAGGGTCAGTGAAGGTGAGAGGAGTGACTCACTCAAGGTCACTCATCTGGTGAATGGCAGAGTGGCGACCAGGACCTGTCCAGGTTGCCATTTATTTGCTTCAACAGATATGTATTGAGGCAGTAAAGTTTAGTGGTTAAGGACCTGCTGAGACATCATAGGTAGGTAGATCTGGGTTCAAACCCTGGCCCTGGCATTCCCAGCTGGGTGACCTTGGAGAAGATATTTGAGTTTGGTAAGGTTTGGTTTCCTGGAAAATGGGGAGGGTAATAATTCTTTTCTTTACAGATGAGTTGAGCTTAGTCTTGGTAAGTACCTGGCACATTGAAAGCACTCACTAAGTATAGCTATGAAGACTGCTTTGAACCCTGCTATGATTACAACTGCCAGTGCTGCTGTTACCACCAGTACCACCGCTACCAAGATGAGGAAGGTAGTGAGGAGGGTGAGGTCTATGTGCTGTCTGGGCATTGAGACTTACCCTACTGCTCTTTCCAATGCCAGCTGAGTGATGGGCTCCACATGGTTCCTGAATGTGCTAAAATTGTGGGCAACATTCCTATATTTTCCTTGGTGAGGTTCCATAGCTGTCATCATGGTCTTAAAGGGATCAGGTCTAAAGCTTCCTAAGCATTCATCACGCTGCCATCTGGACCACCATTTACTTAATGCTTTTCTTTGCATCAATTAGCTTTCAGTATCTCAATTCTTTTAAAGGAAGCTTTCTATCACTATTTTAAAACTTGTATCATTTGCTATAAATAAAAGAGCATGGTGGAGAAAATAAGTTGAAAACAAAACAATGTTTGTACCTCCTGGATAGCTCCAGACTGTGGTATGAATGAGGCCTATCCCCTCTTTCTCAAAAAAGGGGGTTAGCAGTGCTTGAGAGGTGCTGAAGACATTCTGGCCCTAAACTGAGAGGCATTCCTCTTTGAGACACCTAAAGGATTGAAAGAGAAGTGAACAGGGAACCACTGTGTCACTGGAGAGACCACGCCCTGGCACAGGCAGCAGGTGCTGAATGGATATTTGCTCTGTGATGGGCTGACTGAATATGTGATTCCCAGTTTCTTGTGCTTCCTCTAGCTGTCATTTCAATCTTGCACACCACCCAAACCCATGGTGAATTTCACCTGCTGTGTAGATGCAGCCCTGGGAAACCACGTGTGGGAGGCATTTCTATTATTCTTTTTTTTCCAGGGTGGGGCGGTGAGGGGAAGAGGGATAAATCGAGGAACAGATGTTGCCGTGAGCCCACCCCATGTCACTTAGGCTTGAAATGCCCAAGGGCGATTTAGAGGGACTGAGAAGTGCAGGATCAAAGGCTCACGGTGAGCGGTACCTACACAGGGGAAACATTTCTTGGCTGGACATGACCCCAGCCGGTCATTCTTAAGGTGCCATTCAACAAATCTGAATAGTAAACAGTGAACCGTGGAGGTCTTAACCCTCTGTGAACCTCCACTCGTCACAACCTCAGGGCATGTCTGTAGAATATTGCTACCACTTAACAAGCTCTGACTCTGTGCCAGGGAATGGGCTAAGCGCTTAACTGCTGTTGTGCCAGTTATTCAACAGCCGCCACTGTTCCCAGGACAGCCCCTCATGACTGTGTTCTAGAAGGCACCATTCATAGTGTCATTTACAACAATTCTTGATGACTGTGTCCAACCTGCATCACTGGCCTGGGGGCCGTGATTCTTATACACGCAGGAACAGAAACTGAAATTTGACAGGCAAGTTCCCCGAGGCTACAGAGCTAGTGGGTAATAGAGTTAGAATTTAAATCCAGGCAGCTGTAACAGAGGCTCTTAATCACCTCAATGCAGCTCACAGGAAAACAAAAAATACATACTTACGTGTGTGGATATATATATATATATATATATATATTTAGTTTTTTTTTGTTTATTCACTGTCAAGACTCAAGGCTCATTATAGAAGGGACTGGGAGAGAGGGTGTGCACTGGAATGTCAACAGTGCTTATATTTTAGTGTGGGGGAATTATGGCTGAATTTTCCTTCTCTGTGCTTTTCGGTGTTTTCCAAAACTTTCTCCATGAATGCAAATTCCTTCTGTAACCGGGGAAAATCCAATGAATATTATCTAAAAGCTAAAAGACATGCCAGGTGCAATGGCTCATTCCTATAATCCCAGGACTTGGGAAGTCTGAAGCAGGAGAATTGCTCAAGCCCAGGAGTTTGAGACCAACCCAGGCAACATGGACCTTGTCACAAAAAAAAAAAAGAAAGAAAGAAAGAAAAAGAAAAAGAAGAAATAAAAGCTAAAAATCAAACTAGCCAAAAGGTTTTAAAAAAAAAACCAGGTGTGGTGGTTCCCACACCTGTGATCCCAGCTACTCAGGAGACTGAGGTGGGAGGATCACTTGAGCCCAGAGGGTTGAGGCTGAAGTGAGCTGTGATCGCACCATTGCATTCCAGCCTGGGGAGCACAGTGAGACTTCATCTCCAAAAAAAAAAAAAAGGTAAAATAAAAGCTGAAAAACAAGCCAAAAGATGCTGTGCATATTGGGTCCTTATGTGCCGCCAAATTTCTTAGATCCTGTTTCATTTAATCCCCGCCAACAGCTCCCTGAGCAGGGTGGGATTATCCCTGTTGTACAGATGAAGAAATGGGTACATGGCAGCACCAGTGCAAGGTACCTTACACGTGAGAGAGAGGTTTAAAATGAAATCAGATGATTTGAGAGGTTTGAAATGAAAATGAAATCAGACGATTTGAGAGGTTTAAAATGAAATCAGATGATTTGAGAGGTTTGAAATGAAAATGAAATCAGATGATTTGAGAGGTTTAAAATGAAATCAGATGATTTGAGAGGTTTGAAATGAAATCAGATGGATGGCAGCATCACTCAGACAGATAGCAGCATCAGTCCGAGGTCCCTGAGAGACTTTTTAAATGAAACCTTTTGCTGTTAACAGGCAGCTCCCATATTAGTTCCTGAGGTGCCTGTGGCCCCCTGTTGCTATCTCCTTATTATGGGGCATAAGTCGGGGGATCTTTTTATTCTTTACATATTCTTTTTTTTGAGACAGGGTCTCACTCTGTTGCCCAGGCTGGAGCACAATGGCACGATCTCAGCTCCCTGCAACTTCCACCTCCCAGGTTTAAGAGATTCTCCTGCCTCAGCCTCCCGAGTAGCTGGGCTAGTTTTTGTATGCTTAGGTGGAGACAGGGTTTCATCATGTTGGCCAGGCTGGTCTTGAACTCCTGACCTCTAGTGATCCACTCGCCTCGGCTTCCCAAAGTGCTGTCTTTACATATTCTTAAATCCACTGGCCTTCACTCAATACTGGCTGAAGAAATGAGGCAATGAGTGGGCTTGGAGACTGTAGCATGGCGTGGGGACCTAAACATCATTTATCTGGTCCACAAAATGCCAGCCACAGGCTGGGTGGCTTCTAACATCCCTCTGGGCCCTGACATTCTGGGACTCTGGGATTACAAATTTGGTGTGATTTATTTCACAGTGTCAAACAAACTGATGACCTCGGGGGGTCAGTCGGTGGGGAAACTCTTTTGATCCTCTTGTAAATGGAGTGGAACTCCTTTTCAGCGTGGCTCTTATTAGGGGCATTTGGCTACACTGTCAGCCAAACCACATCTCCTCAGCTGAAACAATTTGGCCCAGTAAAAACTGGAAAAATTTACAACAGTTGCTCATTCTTTCAGCACCAGCTTTGTAAAAGAAGGTTTCCTTGGATTTGGAAATTCCCTTCAAGGTTTTTCCATTTTTATTTGCCACTTAACCCTAGAATGAAATCATAAACGTGTCCAACGAATATAATATCTTTGGGCCAATAGAGCCATGTTAAGTTGTAAAACAATTGCAGAAAACAGTAATAATCATCACCAGAGCCACCTTTTGCAACTCCATTCCCAAACGAGTTATTAAGGTACCACATTTACAAACATTCTTTATTGCAAATCTCCAACAGCCCTGCTACTATGTATTTCATTTTGCAGATGAGGAAATGAAGGATTAAGAGGCTAACAAGGTCAGATGCCTAGTATGTGGTGGACTGTAATAAAAATCCAATTTTGAAGCGTAGGTTTTTACTCATTTAATAATAAGAAAGAGAAGCATTTATTCATTTCCGTAAACACTAGGCAATTTCTCTCTTAACTGGGAACACTGAATTGTCAAAACACCTAAATGAAATGTGGCATTTATCCCTTTTGACCTTGGATTACAATTGCTTAGGTCTATAACTCATCTCCTCTGATTAGACTGTAAACGACTAGAAAAGAGAGTTCATGTCTGACTCCTCTCTCTGTGCAAGGCCCACCTAGCACAGTGCCTGACATGTGACAGGCACTCAGCCAACAGGTGTTGCATGAATAATAGTGATAAAAATAATAAAACCAAAATATGTTAGCCTCTGGCTATGCATAGATAAGCAGCACCTGAGTGATGGTTAGAAATGCAGAATCTGATCCAGTGCATCAGATCTGCTTTTTTTTTTTTTTTTAAAAGAGCTGGGGTCTTGTTATGTTGCCCAAGCTGGCTCTGAACTTGCTATGTTGCCCAGACTGGCCTTGATTGCTGGGTTCAAGCAATCCTCCTGCTTCAGCCTCCTGAGTAGTTGCAACTACAGGCAGGAGCCCCCATGTCCAGATCAAAATCTACTTTTTAACAAGATTCTGAGGTGAGAAGTTTTGCCTTAGCCTGCACTACAGTTTTATTTTTAAGAACCATTATTGTGTGTATTTTGGGATTCATGGGTGAGCAAAGGCTGGGCTGAGGGCCACCTCACTATGAGATTGACTCCCTTGGCCCCAGTCCTCCAGTGGCTCCTCTAGTGTATAGGATAAAGTTCAAACTTCTTAGGCTAGACTATAAGACCTGTTCAGCTGGTCTGCAATGGACTGATTCTTTGCAACAGCATTGACTTTTCTGGACCCTTTCCCTTAATTCATGCCATCCACACTGGTCTGAGATGCCCTTTTTTCTCCATCCTTTTCAGGCCTGGCTCAAATTCTTTCTTCTCATAACCATTTTCTTCTGAAGTGTGAAAGCAGAAGGAAGGAATGAACAGGCCAAGAAGGCCTGCTAAGATCCAGATGACCTACACGCCTGACCTATTAATATTTTTATCTTTTTTTTTTTTTTGAGATGGAGTTTCACTCTTGTTACCCAGGCTGGAGTGCAATGGAGTGATCTCGGCTCACTGCAGCCTCTGCCTCCCAGGTTCAAGCATTTCTCCTGCCTCAGCCTCCTGAGTAGCTGGGACTACAGGCGTGTGCCACCATGCCCAGCTAATTTTTGTATTTTTAGTAGAGACGGGGTTTCACCATGTTGACCAGGACGGTCTTGATCTCTGGACCTCGTGATCTACCTACCTCAGCCTCCCAAATATTTTTATCTTTACAACAGGCATGCAGGCACCTTGTGTAACGCCTCAGGTTCTATAATTCCCAATTTACAACTGTGGAAATAGAAGCCGTGTGTGTATGGAACTCACCCAATTTGACACAGATATTAAGTGATAGAGTTATGATTGAAACCCTAATCTTCCTGCCTCGAATTAGTTTCCATAAGACACAGTATTGTCTCTAAACTCTTCGAATACCTTTGGGGTGGGGAAGGCCAGAACTAGGTACTTAGGTTTTTTGTAATGGTGTGTTTTTACATTAAAAATTTTTTTAAATTAAAATTAATATTATTTTGACAACTCCTAGAGTAATGATGTCTTTACATATATATTTTATCTGGCTATTAAAATGCAAGTATCTAGAAGCTAGGAGTTTTGTGTCACTTTTAACTTGCCAATACTGGTTAAGCAGATAATTCAGCACCATGTAATTTCAGGGGTTTACAGGCCTGCTGAATCTCATCCATGGATGTCCAGGAAGTACATAGTCCCCAGATTAAGAGTCTCTGCTCTTCTCTCTACAGATTTCCATCATAGCAGTTGAGCTTATTTCAGGATTTGTTTTCCTTGTTCACAAGCTCCTTAAGACCAGGCTCAATCTTACTTGTCTTGGTTTCTCCAGCACCCAACACAGAGCTTGTCTTAAAGTGAATGTATAAAAATACTTGCCGAGCACATAAACTCCTTTTCCTGTGCCTAACTCACTATTGGGTTCATAGGAAGTGCTGAATAAATGGTTGTCGATTGATGATTCCCTTGCCTGTATTTGATTCCTTTCTCTTCGTTGCTTACCTAAATGACATCCATGTGCCAACACCCAGCTCAGTTCCCATCTCCTCCCGAAACCCTTCCTGACTGCTCCAGACCTCTTCTTTTTTATTTACCATCAAAGAGAGTCCATGGTACATGGGTTAATATAAAAT
Source organism: Cheracebus regulus (assembly GCA_963574635.1). Taxonomy (NCBI): domain Eukaryota; kingdom Metazoa; phylum Chordata; class Mammalia; order Primates; family Pitheciidae; genus Cheracebus; species Cheracebus regulus. Next base: position 24,041 of record CAUYQU010021380.1, read on the forward strand.
GCCATTGTTAGGGGGTGTGCCTCTTGTCTCTTTGGAAACTGTAAAAGCTCCTTAAAGATGAGGTCTGTGCCTTGTCCTTCTAGCACAGGTCTGGGTATGGAGCTCATGGATTACCAATGATTAATGGATCGAACCATTCCAGCTTGCAGTAGGGGAGCTGCCTTTTGATGGAAGCCCAGAGTTGAAAGCAGATGGGATGAAATAGGTTCTGCAGCACTAAGGGGTCCATCTTTGAGGCCAGACTGAGTTTGTTCCATGCTTTGACCTCATTGGAAATAGCAATTTCCCTATAGAACACTTTTAGAAACTGAGCATTGGTGGGACTTAATGTGAAGAAGCTGTGAAACTTTATAAAGGGTCATAAAAGAAGATATCTATAAATGGAGATACATAAATTGCTTTTGTATAGGAAGTCTCTGTCCAAGATAACTTCAGTTCTCCCCAAATTAAACTGAAAATCCAAAACAGTCTAGTTAAAATCCCAACAAGTTTTTGTTTTTATTGTTGTGTGGACAGCTAAATAATCCAAAACCAAATTTATGGAAGAATATGGAATTTAGAAGAATAACCATGAGAATCCAGATCAATGGAAATAAAGAGGACTGGTAAGAGTGGGTATGAGGAAAATGGATAAATTCAGCTCTCTAAATATTAAAACCTGTCATAGAATCATAGTAATTAAAAAAATCCTAGGGCAGGAAGTACAGAAAAAGGCAGAAGAAAGATGAATGAAATTATGTAATTTAGAAAGAGAACCAAATATCCATGAGAATTTTATATGCCATGTCAATGCTTCTGGAAAAAAATAGACTGTAAGTGGAGTTGGGGCAACAGGATAGCTATTCAAGGAGGAAATAAGGATGCATCTCTACTTTATTTCTTACAGTAAAATAAACTCAGACAAATCCAATACTTTAAATATAGAAAAATTGTTGAAGTTTAGATGAGGATATAGGTACATATTTTTATAAGTATGAAATAGGAAAGACCATTTTAAGCACAGCTAAAAGTCCAGGATCTGTAAATAAATGTATTGATGAATTTGTCTAGACATTTTTTATAAGGATGCAAACTTCAAAAACAAAAGAATTGAAAGAAATATGTATAATTCAAATGACAGGAAAATAAATGATATTTCTTCCCTTCCCTTCTCTTCCCTTCCCTTCCCTTCCCTCCCTCCCCTCCCTCCCCCCACTCACCTCCCTCCCTCTCTTCCTTCCTTCTTTCCTTCCTTCCTCCCTCCCTCCCTCCTTTCCTTCCTTCCTTCCTTCCTTTCCTTCCTTTTGTCTCTCTCTCTCCTCCTGTCTCTTATGCCAAAGCTGGAGTGCAATGGCACGATCTCCTCTCACTGCAACCTCTGCCTCCTGGGTTCAAGCGATTCTTCTGCCTCAGTGTCCCAAGTTGCTGGGGTTACAGGTGCCTGCCACCATGCCTGGCTAATTTTTTGTATTTTTTAGTAGAGACGGGGTTTTGCCATGTTGGCCAGACTGGTTTTGAACTCCTGACCTCAGGTGATCCACCTGCCTCAGCCTCCCAAAATGCTGGGATTGCAGGTGTGAGCCACCACACCTGACCAAGGAATGATATTTCTACTACACAAAGCTCTTTTATGAATCAGTAAGAGAAAACTCAGTAGAAAGCTAAATCTTATGAATAAGCAAATAACAAGAGTAAGTATAATTGACACCAAAAGAATTAATGAAAAACGTAACATTTCTTTTTTTTGAGACAGAGTCCCTCACTCTGTTGCCCAGACTGGAGGGCAGTAGTGTGATCTTGGCTTACTGCAGCCTTGACCTCCTAGGCTCAAGTGATCCTCTCACCTCAGCTTCCAGAGTTGCTGAACTACAGGCGTGTGCCACAGCACCCAGCTAATTTTTGCATTTTTTTGGTGGAGATGGAGTTTCACCATGTTGCCTGGGCTGGTCTTGAACTCCTGGGCTCAAGTGACCTCCCATCTTGACGGCAGATCAAAGTGCTAGGATTATGGGAGTGAGCCACCATGCCTGGCTTGAAATTTCTTTATAAAATACATAATGCAAATTAAAAAGCAGGAAAATAAGGTTGGGTGCAGTGGCTCACACCTATAATCCCAGCACTTTGGGAGGCCGAAGTGGGCAGATCACTTGAGGTCAGGAGTTTGAGACCAGCCTGGCCAACATGGCAAAACCCCATCTCTACTAAAAATACAAAAATGAGCTGGGTATTGTGGTGCACACCTGTAATCCCAGTTACTTTGGAGGCTGAGGCAGGAGAATTGCTTGAACCCAGTAGGTGGATGTGGCAGTGAGCTGAGATTGCGTCACTGCACTCCAGCCTGGGCAACAGAATGAGACTTTGTCTAAAAAAAAAAAGCAAAATATTTTAGGTATATTTTTGTGGAAGATATTTTAAAAAGTGCTTATGCTCAATTTGGCAAGTGTATGGGAAAACGGACATTGTCATACATTCTGGGTGGAGATGTAAATTTTGGGTGGAAAACTGGTATTATCTAATAAAATTAAAATGAATATGGCTTTGGATCTAAGATTATGACATTCAGGAATTTATCCTACAGAAGTATTCTTAAAAGAGTGCAAAGATGAAAGTATAAAAAATTGCAGTCTCTCCCTCTTTCTCTTCCTCTTTCTTTCTTTCATTGTTTTTTTTTGCTCTTTCTTTCTTTCTCTTCTCTCTTTTTCTTTCTTTCAAAAAAAAATTGCAATAATGCTTTCCCTAAATAGGAAATAATTTAAATTTTTAACAATAGAGGATTGTGAAATAAACCATGTAGCATTGACGTAATGAAAAACCATACATACTTTTATTAAAATGGTAAGCTGTCAACAATGGAATGATGTCCATAACAAAACTAAATAGCAAAAAAGCAAATTTTAGGAGCTAATGCTTAGAATGCTTTGGATTTCTATTAAAACCTGTGTGTGTGTGTGTGTGTGTGTGTGTGTGTGTGTGTGTGTGTGTGTGTGTGTGTGTTTTGGTATATTTACAGCAAAAAAAAAAAAAAAATCTGGAAATCTGGATGAGTATACACCAAACTGTTCATAGCTGTTATCTCTGGAATGTGTTTATGTGAAAATTTTCACTTTGTATTTAAAATTCTTTTTGTGATGAACATTTTGTTTGTTTGTTTGTTTTGAAAACGGTCTTTCTGTCATCCAGGCTGGAGTGCAGTGACGTGATCGTAGCTTGCTGCAGCCTCAAACTCCTGGGCTCACGTGATTCTCCTGCCTTAGCTTTCTGAGCAGCTGGGACTAAGTGTCACCAGACCTGGCTAATTTAAAAACCTTTTTTGTAGAGATGGGATCTCCCCTATGCTTCCCAGGCTGGTCTCAAAACCTTGAGATCAAGTGATCCACCTGACTCAGCCTCTCAAAATGCTGGGATTACACGCATGAGCCATTATGCCTGGCCCCAAATATTTCTTTGGTAACCAGAGAGAGAGCGAGACAGCGAGAGAAAAGAAAGACTGAGGAGGAGACAAAGGTCGAAACTGTAGCGATGGGAAAAGAGCCAGGAGAGTGCTAGTAGCTGGTAGACCTTCAGGCTGGGTCATGACCTTTCTGAGCTCTAGTTTCTCCATGCACAAGAAAAGGGGGTGGCATTAGCCCACCAGGGCCCCCCCCTGCTCTGACTCTAAGCCTTGTGTTCACCCTTTAGAAACAAATGGAAATTAGGGAAGAAGGTGCAGATATTTCTCCAGCCAGAGTTTCTTTGAGCCTAGGACAAACAGGCCACACAACACTGGATCCATCCTTCCAAAGCAGCAGATGAACCTGCTGGCTGGCAGAGAGGCTGGGGTGTCTTGGGATGAAAGGCTCTACAAGAGAACGGGGACAATTTCCAGCCTTGGGGAATCAGAGAGTAAAACATGGAGATTGGGCCACTTAGGCCATTAGGCTCTATGCAGTCCCTTTCATCCCTCCTCTCAGCAGCTGTTCGCTGATTTCCCTGCCCTCTTCTTTCTGACTCATCCCTTTGTTCTGTCCTTTGGCTGGTGGGCATAGAAACTTTTTCTGTATCCAAACTGACATGACAGGTTAAGGTTGTGTCTGGATCCCTGGATGGCTCTGTGTCACTTCTCACACGTCTGGCCCAGTCTGGGACGCATTCCTCTCTGGGGAGGCCACATCTGGGGCTCATACCTTTCTTGACACCAGCAGCCCTCAGGGCTTCTCCAGTACAGAATGCATGAGGCTGGTACATCGTCTCTCGGGTGTCTTATCTTCTCACCAGACCCCTTTCTTGCCTTTCTGTATCTTGAAGGCCAAGCACATTGCCTGCCATCATGAATATTGTATAATGAAATGATTCGTCTTTGCCGCTGAGTGTGTACCACTCTCCGAGTTCCAGCAAGATGAACCCTTATCTTGCTTCTCTGTCTAGGTCTACTGGGATACCATAAATGACCCCGAAATCACAGCTCCCAACGTCTCCTTACAGTGGGGAAACCTTCCAGGTACAACTCGGAGATGTCCTGTAGGACACCCAGCTGGGTGGACTTACTGTGGCTATTTAAGAGTGTTTTCTGAGAATTTCAATGAAAAAAGGTCTGAGTGTGTTCAGTATTATTTCCTGTGCTGGCTGCATGTGGTAGCCTGGATGCCAGGAGGAGGAGGCCTTCCTACTCCTTAAAAGTTAGGCAAGACTATCTCCTCTATCTCTTTCCCATAACCCTGGCAGTTCAAAGCCCTCCCTTGGAGTCGCCCAATTCCTGTCATAGGGCAGGGACGCTCCCTTCATTCTGGCCTCTCCTGACTTGTGGGCTCCACTTCCCTTAGTGGCCTCCTCGTTTGTACCACACCGAGGCAATGATTCCACAAGAGAAAAATCACCCATACCAAGTGCAATGGAGTGACTGTCCTAAAATTCATTTGTTGAAGCCCTATCCTGCAATGTGTGATCGTATCAGGAAGTGAGGTCTTCGGGAAGTAATTAGGTCACGAGGATGGAGCCCTCATGAATGGGATTCATACCCTTATGAAAGAGACCCCAGACTGCCTGGAAAGCGCTGTTAAAGGAAAAAAAAAAAAAAGAGAGAGCTCAGAGAGCTTCCTCCCCCTCTTTCTTCCATGTGAGGCCACATGTCTGCAGCTCAGAAGACAGCCCTCACCAGAACCTGACCATAATAGCACCCTGATCCTGGACTTCCAGCCTCCAAAACTGTGAGGAATAAATTTCTGTTGTTGATAAGCCACCTGGTCTATGGTACCTCGTTACAGCAGCCGGAGCTGACTCAGGCACCAGGCATGGAGGAGAACTACTGATGCGGGTCTCCCTGAGCCCCTCTTTGTCCACGCCTATCTCTGCTCCTCTCTTTTCCCTCCCAGTTTGTTCCAGGAGTTCCAAATTCATATAAATGTCTTTTGTCGATTTTCTTATGTCTCTTTTCAGGTGAGCATTTTTGTCCTGTCTTCTGGCAGCTTTGGTGTCATTGTTAAGGGCAGCCAAATAGAGAGAGTTGGGGATGGTAATGGTGGAAAATGGCTTTCATTTTCTTTCTTTTTTTCACCAGCTCTTTTCATGTAGGTAAATGCTCCATTTTCAGTTTGGCTTAGGTTTTGGATTATCGCCCTCAGCAGGAGGTCCCCGAGCTTTGCTCTCCTTCACAGTAAGTCTGTATTGAATACCTCTTAGATGCCTGCATCTGATCAAGCAGATTAACACTGATTCAGGAAGCAAAGAGATTTCACTAATTAATCAGTCCTCACCAGCCTATGAGGTGGGTATAATTATTATGCCCATTTTACAGATGAAACAATGACAGCTCAGCGTAATTAAGGAACTTGCTCAAGATTACACAGTGGTAGAGACAGGCTTCAATTTGAAGCCTGACCCAGAGCTACTGGCTCGTCCACCACCCCAGTGCTGATTGCCACAGACTGGAGACTCGTGATTCCCCCCGGAATATTCGATGTGGGAGTGTCTAGAAGAAGAGGAGGTGCTGGTTACACGTAGGAGAGATGTGTGGTGGGGATAGTTGGGAAAGGAGGCATTATTTGACATTGCTGCTATCTTTTTTTTTTTTTTTTTTTAAATTTTCTGAGACAGAGTCTCACTGTGTTGCCTGAGCTGGAGTGCAGTGGCATGATCGGTTCACTGCCGCCTCCACCTCCCGGGTTCAAGCGATTGTCCTGCCTCAGTCTCCTGAGTAGCTGTGTGTGTGCTATCACACCCAGCTAATTTTGTATTTTTAGTAGAGACACGGTTTTGCCATGTTGGCCAGGCTGGTCTTGAACTCCGACCTCGGGTGATCCACCTGCCTTGGCCTCCTAAAGTGCAGGGACTACAGGCGTGAGCCACTGTACCCGGCTCCTGACATTGCCACTTTCAAACAACGTTCCTATAAAAGTGGTTCCATATTCACAGATTTTGAGGACACAGGAGCTGGAAGGGCAGGAAACAGCATCCCCTCTGTGTCACTGCAACAGGGCAAGTGTGTTTCAGAAAGCCTATAATGTAAGAAGGTTATTTAGCTCTTGAGACGAGAGGCCTCGCTTCTTATGCGGTGTCCTGATTACAGAGAAGGTGGAGAATGTGTGCTGATTCTCACAATAATTAGAAATGGACTTGGTCTTCATGAGAAAATGCAAAGAAAAATACAGGAGATGGTGGGGAATCTGAATTTTATAACAATAACAACGATAGTAAGAGTAGTTACCAACTACATAGAGCTTATAGGTGGCAAGCACTGTAATAACCTGTAACATGCACCCAAAACAATTCTATGAGGGAGATGCAATTAACTGCCCCCATTTTACAGATGCTGAAATCGACACTTAGAAGTAATTTGCTCAAAGTCACGAAGCTATGACAGTACAACCCATGAGTTCCTGCTCTCCCATCTGCTGCTGCTTTAACCTGGTGGGGCAGCCACCAGGAAGCCAAGGACAGTAGTTCCTCCTGACCCACAGTTTTGCCGTCCATTCTTTCAGTTGCCCAAGGTCAACTGCAGCCCAAAATGTTACATACAATAAGATGTTTTGAGAGAGTGAGTGAGACCACGTTCAGATAGCTTTCATTACCATATGTTGTTATAATCGTTCTGTTTTATTATTGTTGTTAATCTCATATGGTGCCTAATTTATAAATTAAGCTTTATCTTAGATATGGATGTATAGGGAAAAACTTCGTGTATATAGGGTTAGGTACCATCTGTGGTTTTAGGCATTCACTGGGGCTCTTGAAACATATCCCCCAAGAATAAGGAGGGCCTCCTGTACCAAAAGGGAATTCAAGAAAGTGTAGCAGATTCCACAGGGGAATGGAGAATGCAGGGGATAAGCGTTTGAGTGTGAATACACTAGTATTCAGATGACTCATTTTCCCAGTCAAACCCGAGAGAAACTATAATAATTTAGAATTGAAAAGTCATCCTGCCATCTCCAGGCCTTGTGAGAGTAAGTTCCAGGCCTCAAAGAAGGTGGAGGAAGAAGGGATGCCTAACTCACATGTTCTTCTGTGATCTGTGGACGGGCAATGCTAAGAACAAAAGTGAGAAGATACAGCAAAGAGTGAGTTTTCAAAGGATGAAAAAGATAAGTAGGGATGAAAAGGTAGAACTAAGCCAGACAATAAAAGGGCACAACAGCCCTTGTTCCCCTCACCACTCTGTTCCATATTTTGGACAAAGGTAGTTTTATGCACAGTGAGACCCCAAAGGTGGCCATGGGTGGGCAGCCAGGCCAGGGCAGTTCAGACTCCACCCTGAGGAGCAGACCGCATTCTTTGCCCCTGTCTGACGGGGGTCTGGTCTATCCATCCAGTCTGAGCTAAATTCTCCACTAGGGGCTCTGTGCTCCTCCAGTTCGACAGACATCTGCATCTTCTCAGGCATCGCTAGCTGCATCCCTGAGACACCATGATGAAGGTGAAGGCTGGAGTCAACGGATTTGGGTGTCCTGGGTGCCTGGTCACCAGCGCTGCTTTTAACTCTGGTAAAGTGGATACTGTCGCCGTTAATGACCCCTTCATTGACCTCAACTACATGGTCTACATGTTCCAGTATGACTCCACCCATGACAAATTCCACGGCACTGTCAAGGCTAACAATGGAAACCTTGTTACCAATGGAAATCTCATCACCATCTTCCAGGTGCAAGATCCCTCCCAAATCAAATGGGGTGATGCTGGCGCTGAGTAGGTCATGAAGTTCACCAGCATCTTCCACCATGGAGAAGGCAGGGGCCGACTTGAAGGGAGGAGCTAAAAGGGTCATCATCTCTGCCCTCTCTGCTGATGCCCTGATGTTTGTGATGCGTGTGAACCACAGGAAGTATGACAACAGCTTCAAGATTATTAGCAATGCCTCCTGCATCACCAACTGCTTAGTGCCCCGACCAAGGTCATCCACAACCACTTTGGTATTGTGGAAAGATTCATGACCACAGTCCATGCCATCACTGCCACCCAGAAGACTGTGGATGGCCCTCCGGGAAACTGGCGTGATGGCCGTGGGGCGCTCTAGAACATCGTCCCTGCCTCTACTGGTGCTGCCAAGGCTATGGCAAAAGTCATCTCTAAGCTGAACAAGAAGCTCACTGGCATGGCCTTCTGTGTCCCCACCAACATGTCAGTCATGGACCTGACCTGCCATCTGGAAAAACCTGCCAAATATGATGACATCAAGAAGGTGTGAAGCAGGCATTGGAGGAACCCTCAAGGGCATCCTGGGCTACACTGAGCACCAGGTGGTGTCCTCCGACTTCACCAGTGACACCCACTCTTCCACCTTCGATGCTGGGGCTGGCATTGCCCTCAGTGACCACTTTGTCAAGCTCATTTCCTGGTATGACAGTAAATTTGGATATAGCAACAAGGTGGTGGACCTCATGGCCCACATGGCCTCCAAGGAGTAAGACCCTTGGACCACCAGCCCCAGCGAGGGCATGAGAGGAAGAGAGAGGTCCTCACTGCTGGGGAGTCCTTGCCACACGCAGTTCCCACCACACTGAGAATCTCCCCTCCTCACAGTTTCCATGCAGACCCCCTGAAGAGGGAGGGGCTTAGGGAGCCCCATCTTGTCATGTGCCATCAATAAAGTCTCCTGTGCTCAGCCAAAAGAAGAAAAAACATCTCCACTAGGGTCACCCAAAAGGGCAGATCACTTAAGCTTGCTATTTCCTCTGTCCACCTCCTTCTTTGCAAGCTGGAACCAGATGTTCCACCCCTAATCCTGAAATGTCACTGAGCCTCAATGGATTATTACAAAAAACTGCCCTGATGGACCATTACGAAAAACTGCCCCATTCCTCCCAGGGAGCATGTGCTGTGGTTAAGGAGGGCTCACAGAAAGATCTTCCTGGCACAACAGCATTCGGAGCAGATGGACGGGCGAGGCCCTGGACCTCCCTCTCTCTTCCCTGCTTGCCCTGATCCACTGCTTGTGAAAGGAGGGGAACGGGTAGGATTGGTGGAGGTTTGACTGATCTGGGACGAGGCTCTGCAAGCCATAACGGAGCAGGATGCAAGGGGAGATAATGAAAAACACCAGCATGTGAAGAAGTGCATTTGGCAAGAGAATCCAACACTTATTCTTGGGAGGTTGCTGAAGTGCGCAAATGGAGGCAGGCTGGTGCCGGCCAGTCCATCTGCTCTGAGATCTTGCTGATCTTAGTGGAGGACAGCATGACCTCAGGAGAGAGTCTTGACCCAAGTACCTTCCACCACATGGCAAATGCAGTGTTATAGTGCCTAGGCATTTCATTCCAGTCTCTCCTGATCCGGTTCCTTATGCTTCAGGATTGTTAAAAAGAACAATATGGCAAAACCAGCATTTGAAGAACAGGTGTATTAGTCCTGCTTTTAGTTTTAGTTTTCATGTTGTTGCTGCGTCAATCCTCTGGCAAGCCCAGAAGTTCTTAATGGTGTTTGTGAGCCACTGAAAAATAAAAGGTTATTTGATGTACATATGTGCATTTTCTGCATAGCTGTTTCATAGCTTTCCTCAGATTTTCAAAAGCGCCCATGTACTAAAAAAAAATAAGAGCCATTGATTTAGAGAAAATCACTGTTTTGATCAGGAACCGTGTTGCATGCATGCTCTAAAAGCGTGAATGGGCTATCAGAAGATTGGGCTTCATTTTTCCCTAATGAAAGATACAAATTGAAGAGTACCCCTTGTTGGTGATGATATGAGTGGATAGGCATTCATACATTGATAGTGGGAGGATAAATTGGAATATGCTTTCTGGAGGGTAATTGAGTAAGGCGATTCAAAAGCCTTGCAGTTTTATGTATTTAGTTTCCCTGAAACTGCAATTCTAAGAATTTGTCTTAGCAGTTAAATGTGCTAGCTCTGCAGTTAGATTGACTTGAATTAAATTTTAACATCACTACATATTATCTAAGTCACTGTAAGAAAGTTATTTAACCTCTATAGGACTCAGTTTCCTCATCTATAAAATGGAGATAGTATTATTTATCCATAGGATTTTTGGAAGGGTTAAATGAGATAATACAAGTAAAACACTTAGTACAGTATTTGAGACAAATAAATATTCAATAAATGTTGTTATTATTTAGACACAAGGATTTTATTGGGTTATTATTTATCATAACTAAAAATTGGAAAAAAACCCCCAAATATTCAATATAAGTAACTGGCTTAATGACACACACAATTCAACCAGTAAAAATTAACTAAGTGAATATGATTAGAAATGTTTTCATAATACATCAAAAGACAGAAAGCAGGTTACAAAATAGTATGTTTGACATCATGCCATAGAAAAATGGCTGAATAAATATGTTTTCAACATTTCAGTGGTTATGTTTAAGGGGTGACTTTTTATTACCTTCTTTTTGTTTTTCTGCATCTTTTAAATTTTCTACAATGAAGACGTGTATAACTTCTTGTAATAAAACATGACTAACCCAATAAAAGTTACTTTTTGAAAAAATGATGACTGATCTCTGTTGAAAAACGCTTTGTTGCTTTGAGTCATCATTTCTGTGAAGGTTCCTTTCTTCATGTTGAAATGAGAGTTGTACTTTCTTTCCTTATTGAGATGCCAGGAAACTCAAATGAAAGGGTGAGCATAAAGTGCTTTGTGAAGGGTGGTGCATGGCCTGTGTGAAAAGGCCCAGCTTCTTAACCTGTGGAGCTTTCACAAAATGATCTGCTGTAGTGCAGGAGGACTCAGGAAGTCCTGTTACCCAGATTTGGAGAATATGCCTCCAGCCCTGGGCCAAAGGCCTGTTATGATTAACTGCAGGAAACTGGTATGGATTGAGGATGAAGGTACAGAGACTTTCAGCTACAAAAATTGGTCTGCCGTCAGGATCCCAAGTTTAATCTCTGTGAAACCGATGGGCCAGTGTGGCCATGCTTACTAATTAGGCAGCAGCAATGTAATTGATCAAATCAATTCCCTTCATGACGCAGAGCCAAAGAACCCAGGGACAGCTTGAGTTTGGAAGAGCTTCCAGAAAGCCAGAGAATGCGAATCCCTCTCCCAGAGATGTTAACGTGGTTAATCTAAACTGCTGTGCTAATTACTGCCTCCTTTCTCAATGGATAATATGGTGATGCAAAGTAGATCTCGTGTCCCTCACGTGGCCAGACTCTAGGCTGAAGAGATTTAAATTGTGCTCATTCATTTCTTTCCTGGATATACAGCAAACATTAAACTTCATCAAGCTTAAAGAGCCTTTGATTTCTGGAAAGAAGCAAAGTCATAGCCAGGTCCTCCATTTCATTTATGAATAGCTTTAGTGTTAATTTGAAAGCCAGTGTATTGAAAAAAAGGAATGTAAAAGGGCAAGCATTAGAAGAAATGAGGCTTATTGCAGCAACCAAGTATTGAGACCAACACTTCAATCTATTTCATGCAGATCAAATGAAGAAAAGTACTAAAGAGGCTGCAATGGTTGAGTGAAATAAGCATGGGATTTGGTGGCAGACAGAGCTACTTGCAAGCTCAGCTCTGCCACTTATCACCCTGAGGAATTGGGTTAATTATTTTACTTTTCTGAGCCTTGGTTTTCTTTTTTCTTTTCTTTTTTTTTGAGATGGAATCTTGCTGTTTCCCAGGCTGGAGTTCAGTAGTGTGATCTCAGCTCACTGCAACCTCTGCCTTCTGGGTTTAAGCAATTCTCCCTGCCTCAGCCTCCTGAGTAGCTTGGATTACAGGTGTCCACCACCACACTTGGCAAATTTTTCTATTATTTTAGTAGAGACAGGGTTTCGCCACGTTGGCCATGCTGGTCTTGAACTCCTGAACTCAGGTTATCCACTCATCTCGGCCTCCCAAAGTGCTGGGATTATAGGCATGAGTCACCGTGCCCAGTTAGCCATGGTTTTCTTATTTGCACAATGGAGAGAATTATGCTATCCTCAAAGGGTAAACATACTGAAACACCTAGCTCAGTGCTAGGGATATCATAAGTAACTCAGTAAATATTAGTTCTCCACCAGTGTCTTGTCTTCTAAACAAAGCCCTGAAATGATGTCTTTGTTCTATGCTACAAACTCATGCATCTTAGTCTTACACTCTGTGCTATTGGATTTCCAGATGACTCTAGACAAAGTAACCTGCAGGCTTTCCAGAATTTATGCCATGTTTATGTGTGAGCTCTGATTCTTAAAAGAAGGCACAATAGGATCTGAGCATATTTATCATTATACTATAATTTTAATTGTTTTCATAATATACATCACAGAATATAAAATTCAAATCATCTTGGCTGGTGATATCAGAAAATCTCTGATTACAGAGGGCATGCAACTTTCAGTTTAGAAAAAGAGGTCATAAGATAAGCAAGACTGAGAATATGGATTTACAGGATGTCATTCTGGCAAAACAAGTGACAGATATACTTGGAATGCCAGAGGTGGACTGGAAGGAGACATGGGGAGATTTTGCAGCTACTGATAATCTTTTCTTTCTTATTTTGAGTGCTGCTTCCTGGGATGTGTTCATTTTGTGAACACTGACACGGTCATCCTTTCTGATTGGTGCTCTTTCCTGTACGCATGTCATACTTCAAAAAAAGTTTATTTAAAGAGAAATAAGTGTCACACAGTGTGTATGCATTCAGCGTGAGGTGGGAAAAATCCTGGAGAGGCCTCATGTCAATTTACCAGGGAATTCTCTGTAAATCCTGGATCAGGCTTTTTCCTGGATGGTCTAGCTTTTTATAGGTAAGAAGAGAATGCAATCCAAAGTTACCATCATTTCTTCTGGACCACGGCTGCAGCCTCACAACTGCCCTCCCTGTCTGTACCCTTAAGCCTCTACCATCATTCTCCACTTACCCAATGAGGTCTTTAAAAACAGAAATCAGATTACATTGTTCCCTTTCCAAAACCCTCCTGTAATTTTCAATTGCATTTAGAGAAAATGCTAACCTTTCTATCATGACCTACAAGGCCTCACAGGATATCCATGTTTCCTTCCTGTCTGGCATCATCTACCACCTTTCTTCTCTTCCCTCTGTGCAGTCCAGCACCCTGGCTGCCATTTTCCATGTCACCCAGTCAAACGCATTCCTATCTCAGGGTCTTTGCATTTACTGTCCTTACAGCCTGGAATGCTTTCCCCCCAGATTCCTCCTGCAGGGCTGGCTCCTTCTAGTCACTCAAGTTTCAGCCTGTGGCCTCAAAGAGTCCTTCCCTCTCAGCCTTCTCATGCTTTCTTTTTTTGGTAAAAAAATTATTTTCCCTTTCAATCAGCTTCCCCAGGTTGAGCTCATGATTTTTCTTGATCATTACCACCCTGCTCCTCTCTAGCACACCACTACATTTTATTTCCTCTACATACCCTCAATTACCTGATATCACATTTATTTATAGTACGATCTGTCCGTGTCCACCCCTCAGGACTGTAAGCTTCATGGAGGCAGAGACTGCCTGTCTTTTTCACTCTTTTATCTGCAGTGCCTTGAAGAATACCTGAGACGTAGAAGGCACTTAATAGGTATCTGGCTACATGATCTTTACAAGCCTCTCATTCTGAATTTCAATGTAAATTTAGGCTAATGACAAGCTTCCCCACCACCCCTTTTCCCCAGGGTTGTTGTAAAGATCGAGGAAGATAACATAGGTGAGGCACTTAGCACAGTGCCTGGCACATGTACAAATGGTGGCTGTGTTCCCCGTGTGCTAATTGTAAGGCGTTGTTAGTTTTACGCCCACCAGAAGCCTTTCTCATTCATTCATCATGAGCAAGCAATCATCTTTTATTAGGGGCCCTTTGACAAAATGGTAACACAGCCTGTCGAGAGACCAGGTTTCACAGCATCGTTCTGATGTTTCTTTGGCTAAGTGTTAGCCTTTCTCTGTGTGATGTACAATAATTAACTGATTAACAGAGACCTTGTGCTACTTTGGAGCATTCTTTAAAAGACACTGCAGATGGAATTTGTATCTAGAATAATGATTAGCTGCAGGACACTGCACCACGGTCAGACAGGTAATAAACGAAAGTACAGGAGCACGACAGTCTGGCCAGGAGCCAGTGGCCAGCGAGAAAGCTGATAGCCATGGCTCTCTGCTGTGACAAATAGGGCCCTTTGTTCCTGGGGCATCCTGAGTAAATTGGTATCTTTAGAAGGGTTTTGTTAAAAAACAAAATAACTGCCTGAAAGTTTCAGAAGGAAATGGGCCTGCCACTTTAAGAATCTGCGATGGTAAAGGTGAACGTGGTCTCTGTAAGATGTGATGTAAATAAATGAGCAAATCTTGGGTAAGGAACCTCATTGAATGGTAAAGAGGTATTGGTTTTAAAGGAAGAGAGAACCAAGAAGAATAAAACTGGGGAATGAGAGTTAGAAAGAGAAAAAGAAAAAGAAAAAGAAAAAACGAGAAAGAGAAAGAGAGGATGAGAGCCAATTGTGGTAGTCAGTCAGTCACCCAGGTAACAATATACTGATTGGAAGGAAATCATCATAAAATTTTAGTTACAAAATGAGAAAATCATTTGTTCCTTTAAATTTTTATCTTTTTTCCCCTTAGTACCTAAGGAAGAAAACACTGGGGAAAAAATCAAGTGAAAAGCAAATCTCTTCCTCTCCCCAAACCCTGAAAAAAAATTCCCTAAGTAGGTCACACACGGTATCCTCAATCGTCTCAGCAGAGGCTCAGCTACAGCCAGCATAAAAGAATTTCGAGGCGTTACCTAGATAGATCTGGTTAGGGAGAGATGCTGTTAGGTGACACGGGGTGGAAGTCATTTAGACTAACGATGTTTAATCAGGTTGGAGCTGGGGAGTTAGGGACATTCATGTCTGGGGTTCTTTCATCAGGGTCTTAAACTAGAGGAACTGGCCCTGTGGGTATTTTTTTCAGCCCTAGAGAGTTTAGAGCTAAGCAAAGTTTAAGAGGTAACTTTATTTCTGTGGGAGAATATGAGAGCTCAGTTTACAAACAGAAAAAGGAACTCATTTTAGTTAGATAGTTTGTATCATTGAAACTTGTTCTGTATTACCTTTCTCTTTACCCTCCACTGAGATGATCTATTATTTTTTTATTCTTTATTTATTTTTTGAGACAGAGTCTCGCTCTGTCACACCTAGGCTGGAATGCAATGGCACAATCTGGCCTCACTGCAACCTCTGCCTCTTGGGTTCAAGTGATTCTCCTGCCTCAGCCTCCCGAGAATCTGGGATTACAAGCAAGTGCCACCAAACCTCACTCCTTTTTGTATTTTTAGTAGAAACAGTGTTTCACCATGCTGGCCAGGCTGGTCTCGACCTCCAGATCTCAGGTGATCCTCCTGCCTTGGCCTCCCAAAAATGATATAATTTATGTTTTTATTTTAATAAAAATTTAAGAAAGCATTATAAATTAATTATATAAGTAATTTTAATAAAAATTTAAGAAAGCATTATAAATTAATTACATAAGTACTTATTACATAAGTAATAAATGAATACTTTTTCTTTTAAAAATTAAGAACAAATTTTTCGACTACCATTTCTAATTTCATGTCCCTCCTTTATAGGGACTTATTTTTATCTTTTTGGTGTATTTTTTTCTTTGTATTTCTATACATATAGAAAATAAAATAGTTGAGATTTAAAACATGTCACATTTCATACTATATGCAATGCCTTGAAACTTGTTTCTCTCCCCAACAATTTGTCTTTTTTGTGTGTGTTTGTAGAGACAGGAGTCTCACTGTGTTGTCCAGGCTGGTCTGGAACTTCTGGGCTCAAGTGATTCTCCTGCCTTAGCCTCCCAGAGTGGTGGGATTACAGGTGTGAGCCTCTACACCTGGCCAGCCAACAATTTATCTTAAAGATCTTTCTTAGTAAGTATCCAGATCTAATATATTCCTTCTAACTGCCGTATCACAGTCCACTGTATGAAAGTGTGAGAGTTTATTTCCTTACCTGCTTATGGATAGACATTTAGGTTGTTTCCCAATTAGAACGGTATTTTTTTAACCCATACCATAAATTCACCCTTTTAACGTGCACAAATTAGTGGTTTTAGTACATTCACAAAGTTGTACACCAACCCCACTATCTACTTACAGAATATTTTCATCACCCACCCCCTAAAGAAACCCAGTACCCATTAGCAGTCATCTCATTTCCCCTTCTTGGTCTCTGCGAACACACATCTGCTTTCTCTGTGCATGTGCCTATCCTGGACATTTTGTTTTAACAGGATTATATGACAAAATGTCACCTCGTGTTTGGCTTCTTGCCCTTAGCATATCAGTTTCAAGGTTCACCTGTGTTGTAGTATTTATCTGTGCTTTGCTCTTTTTTCTTTGGCCAAATAACATTCCATTGTATGGATACACCACATTTTGCATATCTATTCTTCAGCAGATGGACAGTTGAGTTATTTCTTCCTTTTGGCCATTATGAATAACGCAGTTATGAACATTTGTGTGCAAGTTTTTGTGTGAGGACATGTTTCCAGTTCTCTTCTGTGTATACCAGAAGTGGGACAGCTGGGTCATTAGGCAACTCTTTGCTTAACTTTTGAGGAACTACTCAACTGTTTTCCAAAGTGGCTGTGCCCTTCTACATTGCCATAAATGTGAACTTTTAGAACAAGAACAAGGAAGGACATATTCATGGCCCAAATGGGTGTGTTTATTCTTAAGACATTTCAGCCATATTTGGAGCAAGCTGAAAAACAACTCAGCGCTGTCCAGCAGAACTTTCTGTGATGATGGAAATGTTCTAAATATGTGCTATCCAATATGGCAGCCACTAGTCACGTGTAGCTGTTTAGCACTTGCAAGGTGACTCCTGTGGCTGAGGAAGTACACTTTTAATTTTAATTACTTAAATATGGTTATACTCACATGGCCAGTGGCTACTGTATTGGATAGCACAGTACTTATTCTCTTCTGTATGTAAAAAATGACAGTATCCAAAAGGTCACCATAAAGATATTGGAGAAGTGGTCCACCTTCTAGCATGCACCTTGCAACTCCAAGTTAGCTCTTGTCACAGATATCACAGAGAAGAAATTCAGAGACTGTGATGCATTAAATCAGAATTGTACCGCATTGAAATTCAGGTAACTCCCAACGTTTGCAGAGTTATGCTTGGAAAGTTGGTATTTCATGTGTCTCCTTTCAACTCACCAGTTTAAAAAACTATCTTTATATTGTTTTGTTTCTTTGTACAAGAGGAATTCATGCCCACTACAGAGGAGCATGAAAAGAAAAACTACCAGTGATAATTGCTGCTAAAATCTTCGGGGGATGTGTGTATGTGAAAGTGTGTGTATATGCAAGTGTGTGTGTATGTATGTGTGTACTGTTAAAGAAAATGTTATTTAATAATCCTTCTTAAAGCACAGTAAAAAAGGCTTTATTTAAAACCATTGAGATGGGAATAGGAATTACTGCGATGGGCCTTGAAGTAGGGGAGAGAGACTGGGCTTAACTGTGAATACAGAATAAGCATGCGGGAATTTATAGCCAAGGAGCAGCGTTGGGGGCAACAGATGGAAAATTACTAAGAGAAAACATCAGGAGTAAGGGTGATTCTGGCTAAACCGAACTAACGGGGTTCTTGCTGAAGGCCAGCCAGGATAATCACATGTCACTTGTGGGATGCTGGAGCATAAGAGGCCTGATCAGTCAGCTATTGAGCGTGATTAGATATTGATCAGATATTAACGCGGGTAGTTCTTTCTGAACTGACTCACCATGGTTCTTCCTAAAACTGGGTTTTACAAAGAAGTGCACAGATAAGTCTAGAAGAAGATTCAGGAGCTGGACTAAAGTTTGGTCAAGCAGTCTTTGTTGGTAAACACAGAATTCAACTATATTTCAGCTTTGGTAGAAGAGCAAAAGTGACATTGGAATCAATCTTGTACCTTCCTCACAGTTCTCTTCACAGTTCTTCTGATCAGATTTCATTTCAGAGACCCAGTCTCCTGGGAGAGATGGACATAAAAAAGCCCAGTGTGACAAGGCTCTTATGGGCACGGAGTGAGGACAGAGAAAGCACAAGAGAGACAGTAGCCACTGCCTGGGGAATCGTGGAAGACAGCACAGGAGAAGTAACATTTGAGCTGGACATTTGAATTAGAGGAATTCACAGTGCACAGGAGAGAAGGAAAGGTGTTACACACAGAGGGAATTGCACTGGCAAAGGCTTGGGGCATGACAGAGCCAGGTGTGTTCTGGGAAGGGAGACTGCTCCTGTGTGGCTGGGGGAGCAATAGCATGGGCCACGTGTGATTGCCTGCCTTCCTGTCTTTTATTTACTCCAATGAGGTAAATAAAATGTCATCCCTGTCTTACAGGCAGGAAAATGGGAGCTAAGAGAAGTTAACTTACCTAAGCTTGCATAGCTAGTGAGGACAGGGCTGAGATTCTGATCTGTTTGAGCACAAAGCCCTATCTTGGGAGATGGGGTATGTTAGATTCCAATTGTGAAGAGTCTTTTCTGTTACACTCAGAAGTTCAGAAGTCACCCTGGGGTAATTCAGCAGGGTACCAGCTTGACCGGATCTGTGCTCTGGGAAGATCTTTGTGGCAGCAAAGCAAAGACAGTTTGTAAGCAGGTCAGCAATTTACCTTGGGCTGAACTGTGTTCAGGGTATCACATACACCACACACACACACACACACCCCCCTTCAAAGAAAGGAGCCTCTGAGAACCCAGCACTCTTTTGTTTTCCTCTTCCTTCTCACATGAAAGCTCTGAGTTCTATGTTTATTCCAGATCACAGTGGAAGAAGATTAGAGGGGCTAGGGACTCTGCCCCTTGCTGAGGGACCTTGGACTTAATTGCTTCTCACATGGCTTCAGTTTCCTTATCTGTAAAACGAAATCCTTGGCATTTCTACCTTTACATGCCCTTTCCATCTTTAAAATTGTCTGGTTTCTAAGAGTGGTGGGACCTATTAAGGGATTTCACTCTGGCCGTATACTACTAAGATAGTTTCGGACTGGCTGCCCACAAATTTAGAGAGTCTGTTAGCATTTAGAGACTGGATTTTCTAGGCATCGCTGAGAACTTAAGAGTCTTTGGTTTTCAGGCTAGGCCAATGGCTGCAAATAACCTAATTAGGACCTTGAAAGCAGCTTGCCCAGTGAAAGCTAATTTAATTAGAGTGTTATTAGTTGTTATAACTACTTTTTAATGAAGCTTTATTACATTCAACTACCCAAATCCTAAGCAATTGTATTAAATGTTGGCAAATGACCCATTAGTCTTTGATTTCACATCTTTTTTTCTTTTGCATTGTTCCCATCTATCCTGAGATTCAGATGCCTGTAGTTCATGTTTCCTCTTTGAAGCCAGGTGTAGCCTTGAAGGCATATTTTCTGTTCTAGTCTTATTACCCATTCTCTGAGATTCCCCATCTACTTACCCTAATGACAGGATATTGGAGTGATATGAGGGGTGGAGACAGGCTGGGAAATCTCTCCCCAGTGGTCTTCCATATTCCCTAATGTTTCCATCATTAACTACTCCATGGCTGCAAGACTTTGAGAATAAGGACCCCTGGTTGAAATGCAGATGCCATTTGGGAGACAAATGCAGAAAACCATTATTATGAATTCACACCTGAGTAGCTCATCATATTAGCTAATTGGTCAATACAAGAGATTTCAACAGAATGGATTCTGGATGGAGTAGTTTTGATAGTGGCTGGTGTGTATAGGAGGATGAAAGAGGAGGTAATTAGTTTCTACTGTGCAACAGGCACTGGGCTAGATATGTTCACATATATTATCTCATTTAATTCTTTTAACAACCTTGATATGAATGTATTATTATTCACTGACTTGCAATTGAGAAACAGGAGCACAGAGAGGTTGAGTCAGCTTCAAAGTCACACAGTAAGTAAGCAGAAAAGCCTAGGGGAGCATTGAAGTGTGGGAAGCTTTGGCCTTCAGTGGGACAGTGTCATGAACCTGGGGTTTAACAACTTCAGAGGATTGCCTGAAGCCAGGTGAACCCCAGGATTGGTGACTGAGGGTCACTAAAGACAAACTTGATAGGGCTCACAATTTGGCCTGACTGCTGCTGATCTTTGTGATCTGTTTCTTTTCATCCTCAACGGGCAGTGGTGATGTCACAGTATGATGTCATTGTTAAGAGGCTAGGATCTGGCATGAGGCAGACTGAGATTCACATCCGGGTTTCTGCCTTTTTGTGCAGGTATGACCCTGGACAAGTTGTTTAAACTCCCTAAGCTGTGGTTTTTTCATCTGGAAAGGAGATAATAGCAGCTTCCTCATAACCTTTTGGAAGTTATAGAATATGTGGCAAGCATCCGACCTCAGGCAAGTGCCAGTGAGCACATCTGAGCTCATCCTCCACATCTGAACTGGTGTTGGAGTGCTTTGTGCCTACGGTGGGGAAACAGGAAATATACACACAGGAAATGTAGGATCTGTTCTTTTTTTTTTGAGATGGAGTTTTGCTCCTGCTACCCAGGCTGGAGTACAATGGCGCGACCTTGGCTCACTGCAACCTCCGCCTCCTGGGTTCAAGCAATTCTCCTGCCTCAGCCTCCCAAGTAGCTGGGACCACAGGCTGCGCCACCGTGCCCAGCTAATTTTTGTATTTTTAGTAGAGACCGGGTTTCACTATGTTGACCAGGATGGTCTCAATCTCTTGATCTAGTGATCCACCCGCCTCGGCCTCCCAAAGTGCTGGGATTACAGGCATGAGCCACTGCGCCCGGCCAGGTCTGTTCTTATTAGGCTGGTAGTTCTTAAACTTAAGTGTGCAGTCTTCTGAAGTTGTTAACCCCCAGGTTCATGACACTGCCCCACTGGAGGCCAAAGCTTCCCACACTTCAGTGCTCTCCTAGGGTTTTCCTCTTACTAGCTGTGTGACTTTGAAGCTGACTCAACCTCTCTGTGCTCCTGTTTCTCAACAGCAAGTCAGCAATAATAATACATTTGTATCAAGGCTGTGAAAAGAATTAAATGAGATAATATATGTGAACATACCTAGCCCAGTGCCTGCCTCTAATATCCAGAGGGCTTGGGAAAACCCAGACTGCTTAAGCTGTACCTCCAGTTTCTGATTCAGTTGTTCTGGGTTGGGGTCTAGGAACTGTCATCTATAACAGGTTTCTGGGTGATGTCAATGCTGCTGGGCTGAGGACCCCACTTGAAGACCCACTGGATAAGGCCACTCTCAGTGGATATTCTCTGACAACATAGGCAAGCAGCTGCAGGACAGAGTGCTCCAAGCCCACCTGAGCCTGGGGCCAGTCAGAGAAGCAGAGCTCTGGCTGTTTTCCTCTTCCTCATTTTCTACCCTGTCTCTGTGGTGTCTTGAGTCCTTGAGAACCAGTCTTTGCGAACAGGGGCCAAAAATGTTGTCTTAATTTCGACGCCTTATTTATTTATTCATAGCCACGCCAGTCCCTGGGCCTGCTTAGGTTGAAGGGATTTTTGTGTGTGTGTATGTGTGTAGTTTGAATGAACTAATTTTGTGGCTGAAAGCACTGATACAATTTGTTTTTCGCCGAGAGCAAAGAGAAGTTAGGTTCCAAGTAGCAATTTCCGATTAATCTATCAGTCTGAAAGTTTAGATTTTTAATAGGCTTATCATTTTGATGTAACAAATAGTATAGACATTCTCAGACACACAGAAAAAACAGTGCTTGCTGTCTGTCCATCATTCCTTTTATCAAGAAGGGGCAACTCACTGGATACCAGTGAGATAATTTATGTAAAATTGTTTAACACAATGGCTTTCAAAGAACAAATTATAATAACTTATGTTATTGTGTTTACTGAACGAGTGTTTATTGAGCCTTTATAAAGTGACAGCATGCTTGCTGTCAGGTTTTCTCTACTTCAGCAATGATTGACATCTTGGGCTGGGTAATTCTTCGTTGTGGGAGCTGTCCTTTGTACTGTAGGGTCTTTAGCAACATACCTGGCCTTTCTCAGCTCATACCAGTAGCACCCTCAGTGTGACAATCAAAAATGCCCCCTAACACTGCTAAACATCCCAGGGGAAAAATTGCTCTTGGTTGAGAACTACTGATTTACGTGAATAATCTTATTTCATCTCTGCAACGCCCAAAGAAATTAGCTGTTATTTATTTTATTTTAGAGACGGGAGAAAAGAGGATCAGAGAGTTGAGCAATTTACCAAAGGCCACACAAGTAGTAAAGAAGCAGGAGTGGAGTTTGAACCCAGGACTGACAATCCGGAGCCTCAGTCTTGACCACCATTCTTGCTTCTTAGAGTACACATTTAAGAATGAATAGAAGAGGCTAGGTGCGTGCTTCATGCCTGTAATCTCAGCACTTTGGGAGATTACAGGCTGAGGTGAGTGGATCACTTGAGGTCAGGATTTTGAGACCAGCCTGGCCAACATGGCAACACCCTGCCTCTACTAAAAATACAAAAATTAGCCAGGTGTGGTGGCACATCCCTGTAATCCCAGCTACTAGGGAGGCTGAGGCCCGAGAATTGCTTGAACCTGGGAGATGGAGGTTGCAGTGAGACGAGATCATGCCACGGTTCTCCAGTCTGGGTGACAGAGTAAGACCCTATCTCAAAAAAAAATGTATAGAGGAAAGTTCACTTGATCACAATGTGGTAATTGCTTTCAGGAAGGAGAGAGGTGAATGAGATGAGGGGTGGGGGGCCTTTTAGATGTATTTGTAACATTTTTATTTCTTAAAAGAAGTATAGCAAATTCAGCAACATGTTAAATTTGGTGGAGGACTCACCGGTGTCCCAAGTTACTTTTTGTACTTTTTGGAATGACTAAAATATCACAAATCCAAATATTGAAACAGTTTTAAAAAGAGAGAAACATGACCGAAAATGTTAGGTAAAGTCATCTGATATTTTTTGACCGTGTGACCATCATATCTGGCACTCTAAAAATACTTTAGTTTTTTCCTCTTTTGCCTTTTTTAATAGAGGATTTCACCAACTATTCAGTGAGAAGAAACCTGTCTGATTTTTGTTTCGTCAAAACACATAGCCCATTGGTAGAACTTGTCATGATCGTAATAGTAACAGGTACTTAAAGATCTCCTCTGAAGTGGATGCTGTAATATAGGCTTCATGTACATTAATAGCTGATGTTCATGATATTTACTAGTGTTTGACACCCAGCTGAGTTCTTTTCATCCATTTCTCATTTATTCCTCGCTGCAATTCTTTGAGGTTGATGATTTCAGTCTCGTTTTACAGATGAGTTAACTGAGGCTTAGCAAGCTGAGTAGCAGAGCCAGACAGATATGTCAGATTTCAATGTTCCTGTTATTATTATTTTTTTTTAGATGGAGTCTTGCTCTGTTTCCTAGATTGGAGTACAGTGGTGTGACCTTGCCTTACTACAACCTCTACCTCCTGGGTTCAGGCGACCCTTTTGCCTCAGCCTTCTGAGTGGCTGGGATTACATGTGTCTGCCACCACACCAGGCTAATTTTTGTATTTTTAGTAGAGATAGGGTTTCACCATGTTGGCCAGGCTGGTCTCAAACTCCTGACCTCAAGTGATCTGCCCACCTCGGACTCCCAAAGTACTGGAAGTACAGGAGTGAGCCACCGGACCTGACCATCAAGTTTCTGTTCTTTCTAGTACAGCAAGCTGCCACTCAAGCAGGAGTCAAGGAGAGTTACCAAGGTGTCCCAGAGAAGGGAAGGTGCCAGCCCTCTTCCTCAAGATGAGAGGGTGCGATGGCGGTGATGGAGGCAGGTAACAGGAAGGGCTTTCCTGGTCAGATTCTGGAAATTGCTAGGCCTCTGGTTTAGTGACATTCCCTTGGTTTCCCAACCCTGTGGCAAGTGGGTCAAAGTTCACTCCATCCCTGCCTTGTTCTAGTTGCTGGTTCCAACACTTCTAGATTTAGTACAGTCTGAAGATAACCCATCTTCTCCCTCTAGATCAGCAGTTCAAGGGTAGGATTAAATTACACCCCTGACTGGGGCCCATTGGCTTCCTCTCAAAAGGCCTCCTTCCCTGGCAGAATCTGCTCAAGCGGTCAGCTTCTTGCTTCTTGAGTGGTGCTCAATTGAGTTTTCAGTGCGTGAGTCTGGCATCTTCCAGGGCCAATCCGAATTTTGCAACTAAAATGTGGTGCATTTGCCATGCCCTGATCTAAATATAGGCTGTCTGCTGCATTCCCTCAACCACACAGGCCCCCACGGTGGGGTGAGGGTGAGCTTGGATGCCTAGAGGAATTCCTCCTTATTAACTCATCCTGTGAGTGCCTCCAACTGGATTGTTTTCCTGGGGATGGCAACAGTGTTTTATATTGTTATGGTTTTAAATTGGAACATCAGTCCTGGAGCCTCAAACTACTGATGTGGACCGTGGTGGTCCACATATGAAAGATCAAATTCGTTTACACATCATGGCTGATTGCTTTTGGCTCTCAGCTCCTGGATAAAATATGCATGTTCTGAGGCTGTCTCCTCTGGCTTCTCTGATGGATGGCTGTTGCATCCCAGGAGGGCAGCTAGCTAGCCTTGAACTCAGGGAAGCTGACAACAAATTAGCTGGAAGGATTTGAAGCTTTCAAGACATCTTATCACCTCTAGAGGAAGTCACATAGATGCCTGAAACTTCTTGTGCCTCAGGCAGTGAGAAGCTATCAGCAGAAAACCTGGCTTCTTCATCAATGTTGAAACACATGTTGTGGATGTGCAAATTGCTACACCCTTCCC
The DNA here is from genome assembly GCA_963574635.1 of Cheracebus regulus. Taxonomy (NCBI): domain Eukaryota; kingdom Metazoa; phylum Chordata; class Mammalia; order Primates; family Pitheciidae; genus Cheracebus; species Cheracebus regulus. The sequence continues at coordinate 49,126 of CAUYQU010021380.1, forward strand.
AGAGAGTAATTTGATGATATACATCTGAGGCTTTTCCCGGGAGTCTGCCTTTCAATCTAACCATTCGAAGTGGACTTTATCCCAATGAAATCCTAAAGGGCAACTGCCCTAAAGATATTAAGGAAAAAAATATGTGTATCAGAATATTTATCATAGCTAAAAACTGAAAACAAATTGCACATCAAGAGGGAATGGATTATTTTAAACATATAAAAAGATATTTTACCTCATTCACAAAAATTCCACCTGTCAAGTTGGCAAAAATCCAAAAGTTTGATAACAGCTCTTAGTGAATGTGTGGGCACCCTCAAATTGAAATGTAAATTGATATAATCTCTACAGAAGACAATCCGGCAATATTTATAAACATAGAAACATTTACTCAGAATGGTCCACTTGCAAGATTTTACAGATATATTTACCCGTGGAAATTGGTGATGTATAAGAATATTATTTTGTATCAACAAAAATTTAAAATAACCTACAATGTCTTTCCATGGAGATCTATTTGAAAAAAAAAGAAATATTATGCAGCTATTAAGAATGAAGCTACCCTATTTGTATTGAAATGGAAAGACTTTCAAGATACATTGTTCAGTGAAAAAAGCAAAATGTAGACTAGTGTTTTTGTTATTTCCATTACAAAGATCACATAAATATATTTATATATGCATCAAATATATCTGGAAGGATATATAAGAAACTGGTAACAGTAGTTGCCTCCTGTTGCATACAGGGGAATTGGATGACTGGGGCCAAAGCAGTGAGAGACAGACTTTTCACTCCACTTTGGTACCTTGTAAATGTGATACCTTGTGTGTGTTTTATCTATTGGTATAAATGACTTGTGTACATAACTGGATTGGTTAAGTACATTACGATACCTTCTATTTTGGAATTCAGTGCAGCATTGAAAAGATAGGAAAGGCTGAGCATGATGGCTCATGCCTGTAATCCCATCACTTTGGGAGGCTGAGGCGGGATAATGGCTTGAAGCCAGGAGTTTGAGACCAGCCTGGGCAACACCAGGAGACTCCATCTCAACAGAAAAATTTATAAATTAAAAAGATCATATAAATATGTTTACATGTATTTATATACATAGTTGGGTGTGGTGGTGTGCACCTCTGGTCCCTGCTACTTGGGAGGATGAAGTAGGGGATTGCTTGGGTCCAAGAGTTCAAGACTGCAATGAGCTATCATTGTGTAACTGCACTCTAGCCTGGGGCACAGAGTGATACCCTGTCTTTCTTTCTGTTTTTAAAAGAAAAAAAGGAAAAACAAAAAAATGAAAAGACTCAGATTCATTGATATGATAAGAAATCAGCCAGGATGACTCACTGATGAGTGAAAAAAGCACTGGGTCATCCAATTTGTGTTAATACACATAACAGCACACACAGAAAATTCTGGAAAGTTGCGTAGGCAAATATTAAACATGGTTATATCGATGGTGCTATGGTCTGAATGTTTGTGTCTCCCAAAATTAATATGTTGAAACTTAATCCCCAGTGCAGTGGTATTGGTAAGTGGGGCATGTGGAAGGTGAGTAGGTCACGAGGGTAGAACTCTCACGAATGGGATCGGTGCACTTATAAAAGAGGCATTCGAGAGCCTGTTTGCCCCTTCTGCCATGTGAGGATGTGAGGACACGTAGAAGTCACCATCTATGAGGAGCAGGTCCTCACTAGACACTGAATGTGCTTGCTCCTTGATTTTAGACTTCCCAGCCTCCAGAACTGTGAGCAATAAATTCTGTCGTTTATTATAAGTAACCCAGTCGAAGGTATAGCAGCCTGAATGGACTAAGGCAGGTAATATGATTATGGATTACTTTTCCTTTCTTTTGTATAAATTAGTTTTTGCTACCAAGAAAGAGAAAATTCTTCTCATTTTGAAAAAATTAATCACCAACTTGATGGCATGATTTTGAACTGGAGGAATGAGCAGGGCTGTAACAAGTAGAGGAAGGAGCTGAAGTCATTTCTTTCTTTCTTTTTTTTTTGAGATGGGGTCTTAGTCTGTTGTGCAAGCTGGAGTGCAGTGATGTGGTTATGGCTCATTGCACCCTTGACCTCCTGGGCTCAAGGGATCCTCCCTACTCAGCCTTCCAAGTAGCTGGGACTACAAGCACGTGCTACCATACAAGGCTAATTTTTATTTGTAGAGATGGGGGTCTCCCTATGTTGCCCAGACTGGTTTTGAACTCCTGGGCTCAAGTGACCCTCCTGTGTCAGCCTCCCAAAGTGCTGGGATTACAGGCATGAGTCACTGCTCCCACATGGGCCAAAGCAATTTCTAAGTGTTCCAGAGCTCGTAATCACAGAGCAGCATATATATACATTTATTTATATAGTCTATTAAATTATATATATTTATAATAATATATTAAATATATAATATATTTAATATAGATATATTAAATTAGATTGAATTAACATATATGTTAAATTAGATTGAAAATGACTAAGAACAACAATCTTTTCTTTTTTTGCCATTGATAGGTTTTCTTCTAAAATAATAAAAATGTTTAATAGTCCCCACTATAATTCTATTGAAACCCAATTTGTAATCTATCACTTTTTCTTAATTTGAAGTTCTTAATCATAGCGTATTTGCTCATTGCAACATGTGAAATAATTCAGAGGTTGTGAAAAAGCTAATAATCTACTCCTCCTCACTCCAACTTACTCCTTGAGGTAACTAAACGAATAGCTTTTAAAAATGGGATTAAACATAACTCTATGAGTTGCCTTTTTCACTTAGATCCCATGAACAACTCTCCTAATAGATCAGTTGATGTAGATCTAACTTATTTTATTATTTTATTTTTTTTTGAGACAGATTCTCACTCTGTTGCCCAGGCTGGAGTGCAGTGGAATAATCTCACCTCACTGCAACTGCCACCTTTCGGGTCCAAATGATTCTCCAGCTAATATTTATATTTTTAGTACAGATGGGGTTTTGCCATGTTGGTCAGGCTGGTCTCAAACTTCTGACCTCAGGTGATCTGCCCACCTCAGCCTCCCAAAGTGCTGGGATTACAGGTGCTAACCACTGTGCCTGGCCTAACCTATTTGTTTGAACACCACTTTATATTTTACATATTTTAAATTTCTTATTACACATAATCAGGTTAAACCTAAAATACCAGTTCTTCCTTGCCCCAGCAACTTCATTTCTAGGAATTAATCCTGAATATGTGCGCACAGACATATATACAAGAATATTCATCACAACACTGTTTGTAGTAAAAGACCAAAATTAACCTAACGTCAATCAACTGGGAAATTGATAAGTAAAATAAGACACTCCGTAAAATGGAGTAGCCATGAAAAACAGCAGTAACTCTATGCATTCTGACATAGAACAATGTCTAAGATATGCTGTGCTGTTGAGTGAAAAACAAAACCTTCACTGAAGTGTTTCTAAAATGACACCATGAATCAAAATAAACACAGTGAAAACACACACATTCTATATGCATACACACTCAGACATATACACATACACATATGGATATGCATGCTTACAACTAAATAGAATATTTTGGAGAGCATACACAATCTGGTAACAATGTTTACTTCTGGGGAAAGAAAACAGTGTTGGTCGTGAACATGGGGTAGGTAAGAGCAGAAGAATTTTTTCATTTTTTTTCTGATTTGATTAAGAATCTATGCATCATTTAAAAATAAACTAGTTGATTTTTAAAAATTGCTACAAGTAATCATGCAAAATGGTTACAAGGCATGATGGCCCTGTTCAAGTTCCCTTGGTCCTGTCTAAAAACAGGCATCTTTACAAAACATTGTAAAGAAAAAAAGTATAGAACATCTCATATCCTGAAGTACACCTTTGTAATGTTCTAAGGCAGGGTTCTTATTCTGGAGTTACAGGGTCCATGAGTTCGGATGACAAAAAAACCCTCTTTATAAACAAAAAACAAACAACAACAACAACCCTAAACTCACCTGTGGCTGAAACTTTGCATTTTCTTTGATAGGAATGTAGGCAAGCAGCCACACTAGAGTCAGCAGGATTTGTCACCAATAGAAATTAGATTTGTGTTATCACATTACATTTGTTGCCGATATCTTGAAATAGTTCTACTTGTCAGTACTTCAAAATTATAGTAGTTATTTATTTGACTTTCTGCTACAGCTTGTTTAATATGTTAAAGGACATTTTTTACTCTATAATAAATTTGTTTTTTCAACCTTATAACTGTATTTCAATGTCATTGCTTTTCTTTGAAATCGTTGTGTCTTTTATTTGATGTGTCAACTTTGAGAAGGGGCTGCATCAGATTGCCAAAGGGGTCCGCGAAACAATGAAGCCCAGGAACCTTTGTGTTAAGGTAAATGCTAAAGGGCTGGGGACAAGGAATCACAAATGGGCACTGTGGGGAGTGTCCCTAGAGGCTGAGAGAAGAGACCCTATCGCTTCCTCTTGATGCCAGGGGACGATTAATGGCCTGAATATGTGAATCGGAGATGTAATTTTTTGTTGCTGTTCCAGTTGGTGGATCCTCCTCCCCAACCAGCTGCCTCCCTGGATCTCCGCCCGGCCCTGTGGTGTGAGCCCTGGGGCTGACTCCTGTGAATGACAGTGAGCCCGGCTTGCCCTTGATCCCATTTTAACCTCCTTCTGGGGCACGGCCAGGGTGCAAAGCTCGGCCTCAAAGCAATGCACGTTAGCCTGGCAGGAAATTCTGTCTTGAAGAATTTCAAAAAGTGTGCAAAACCAAGCCCCAAATTCATCCCAGCGGGAGAGAGAAAGCTTAGAGGGGAGCAAGACACTGTGGGCAGACACCCCTGGAAAAAGTTACATGGGGCTCTGTGAGGAATGAGCCACTTGCATGTGCTAGAACATTCTGTTTCTGAACATTTTGAACTGAATTGCTCATTGGTGCAACTTTTATAGCGCAATTCCTGCACTCGAACCAGAGAGGGGCACTTGAGTGTTCAAAGGGGGCTCAGATGAGCTGCAGGTGGGTGTGGCCAGGAGTGTGCTGTTAATAGAGCCCTAAGAGCAGAGCCTGCCAGTGAGGACAGATTCAACTGTATCCTGAGCTGACTCGTGCTGTCATGCCAGGAGGAGTGATGACAGGTGGGGTGAAGATGGCCCTCCCGCGCACTGATTCCAGCCTTCCAAGTCCTTAAAACACAGCTCACTTTCCCTCTCCTCCCCCAAATCTTATTTCAGCTCACTCTTCTTTCTGTCTCCTCTGCGTTCTTGAGACACCCATCATTCAGATAGCACCATTTAGCTTGTGCTGAAATTGATCCATTCCTCCATTTAGTCATTTATTCCCTAAATATTTCTGGCTGGCCAGCCATAGATTCAAATCCCAGCTCAGCCACTCACTCGTGTCATCAGGGCAAGCAAAATAAATAAACACTTTATTTAAAAATTTCAAACCCACATTTACAAAACTCCTGCTTCCCACAAAACACTCACAAGATAAGTCGTGTTTTTCCTTCTTAAATGGATGATGGCTTTGCTCTCTCATCACGAATCTTTCTCTGGACTGTTGAGGCTGTTAGTGCCAGTTTCTCTTTCCTCCCCATCTCAGGCTCTGGCCTAAAACTGGGTTACTATAAACACCCTTATTCCAGGTTTTAAAATAGGGAGACACTTTTATTGTTCAAATTGAGACACTTTTGAGAATAAGAAGGGGTTATTATAATAATTATAATTATGTTTTGATAACAGGCATGAAAGGAGACCATCTCAGTGAAATGGGACATATGATCACCCCATTAGAGAGCAGTGACACATTACCCAACAGAGAGACCCAGTGTGTCTTCAGATCATTTGCAAAGCTGGGGCATCTGTATTTTTGGTGAAATAATCTGATATTAAAGAAATAAAAGTTACCTCTGAGGAAAGAATCAGAATATTGTTGGCCTTCCTTACATTTATTTTAGGACTCTATGCATACATATGTGTGTGTGCACATGTTTTAATGTACAATTTTATTCTTCCTTTTCAATACCCTAGCCCTTTAGGGGTCTCTATCTGGCTCTGCTATAAAGTCACTGGAATGCTTTCCTCTTTTCCTGCTTCTGCAGGGATCAACTCTGACCATATCCCTCTCAGAGGTGAGAGGCAGGTGACCAGGGCTAGTAGGGTGAGGGAATATGGGACCAACTGGCAATGGGACGATCTCCCCCAGAGGCAGGTGGAATGGCAGCCTTTTAATAAACAATGAAGAGGCCCTCCATTTTCAAGATCCTACCTGTGTCCACACTGGTATTTGCCAAGCCAATCTTTCTTCACTGTCTTCCTGACCTGGCCCAGATGGGAATTTTGGTTTTAGAAGACCAGTCTATGACAGTCTCTTTGAATGGAGCTTGTGATAGTTTCAGGGAGTGAAACAAGACACTTAACCCCTCTAAGCTCATTTCCTTATTTGTTTACTTATTAATTAAATTAAATTAAATTTTTTTTGAGACAGAATTTTGCTCTGTTGCCCAGGCTGGAGTGCAGTGGTGCAATCTTGGCTCACTGCAACCTCTGCGTACCAGGTTCAAATGATTCTCCTGCCTCAGCCTCTGGAGTAGCTGGGATTACAGGTGTCCGCTATCATGCCTGGCTAATTTTTGTAGTTTTAGTAAAGACAGGGTTTCACCATCTTGGCCAGGCTTGAACTCGTGACCTCAGATGATCAGCCCACCTCACTTGGCCTCCCAAAGTGCTGGGATTACAGGGTTGAGCCACTGTGCCCGGCCCCATTTCCTTATTTATAAAATGAGCAAAGCATGATTACCTATCTGATGGGCTATGGGGGGTTCAAATGGTAGAAGAAGTCTGGCACACACTGTATGAATCCTCTCGGTCATTGCTATTTTTATTGCATCTACTATGTACACAACCCTGGGCATGAAGGACAAGAAGACAGTCTGAATGTGGACCCCACAAAGGTTTGAAGCCTGGTAGTGCTGCAAAAGCTGTGCACATCAGTCTTTAGCCCCAGAGAGAAATGTGACAAGTACCACAAACCAGGGATAAAGGGAATGATTACTGATAGGGCAAAGGGTGGGATCCAGGAAGACTTCGTGAGGAAGGCGTCAACAGAATCACATGTTTACAGATGAGCAGGAACTGGATATTGAGAGAGCATGAGAAACACACCGGTGAGAGAGGGAACAAATGGCACAAAAAAAGGAAAATGCAAAGTGTATTTGGGAAGTGGCCAATAATTCTACTTCAATTGAGTGCACTCTTAATTCTTCTGCTGGACTCTGTTCTACTCATTCATTCATTCATTCATTCAGCTTGTGTGATCACCCGTGTTAGGCAGAATTTGATTACTGCTTAAAGGCATCCACAAGAGGAAGAGGAGAAAGAACAGTCGCCAGATTGCTGGAGAGAGCCCTAAGCAGAGTAGCCTTAGTGCTTTTCTCTTCATGGGACCCTACAAGGACTGAGCAGGGGCCCTATCAAGGCCCCTCACCCCCATGGCCACACAAAGTTTTCAGAAGTAGGGTTTGTTAATGCAATTAGTTATTCCCCTTATTTAAATATTATTCCTATTTCCCCTTATGTGGGTGGTAATATAGGAGCCATGGGCATTTTGGGGAACCAGCTAAGAGTTGAGTTAAGATAGATTTTGTGTTCTGTTGAATATATGTATGTGGTTTACAGTCTTTTCTTTTTGTATAGCTAGGTCATCACTAGCCACAGTAACTGCAAAGTGAAAAAACAGTTTCTAGAAATACTCTCTTGCCCACGATGCCAACTCACCTGACCTTGTGGCATCAAGAAGTAGGACCAGAGGCTGATTCATGATAGAAGAGTGTCCTCATGGTGCTGGCCTCACAGGTAGGTGGGGGGATGGTGGTGAATCCAGGTCGGAAACGTATGCAGCCAGAAACTAAACTGTAAAAAAGCCCTCTAAATTTTATGTGTTTCTCCAAATTTGATAAATATCTCAAAAATGTATGTGACATTACCAATAATAAATTGTGAAACTGAAAAAAGTCTTCTAAAGCATCAATAATAAAAGAGAAATTTGGACTTATCTTGCTAGAGGAAAGACCCAATTATTTTTATCTTCTTTATGGTCTCACCAGGATACGGTGCCTCTTGGTTGCTGAATGATGGGCAACCACATGCTTTTTCTTTCCTCCTTTTCAGAATGAACTCTGGCTTCCCCAGTTTCTTCCTGCCCTTGCTTAAATCAGGCTTAGGGCCCCACCTCTAGGAGAGCTCCAGTGACATACCCATCTGACTGCTTGCATTCGAATCTATGTTCTGTCAATGATCGGCTAGATAACCTGAGGCAAATCACTCAATCTCTCTGAGCTTCTGTTTCCTCATCTGTAAAATGGGGACAATGCCAGTGCCTACTTCATAATCCTGCGAACAGGTATAAATGAGTGAATGCAGAGAAAGGACCCCCACCCAGCATAGAGAGCACAGTAGGCCTGGCACTGGATGAGACCTGATAAATGGTAGCTATTAGCATTACTATTATCAAATGTGGCTAGGAAGCACAGTGACTGCAGAGACATCCAGCAGACATGGCAGAAAGCAATTTCCCAGTTCTGCCCAGCGGACATCAGTTATTTTTACTAGCCACACACACACTCAGGTAAAGGCATTTCGTGCATAACATATCTTAATAGGCCTATCCGAGGTGGCACTGCAGCTACACATGCACCTGCTGGCATTTCTGTGGGCTGTTTTGCTCCAGCAGGGGTGGGTGTCTCTGCCACTGGCCGTTATCCCGTCGGATCTGATAGGCATAGCTCTTCAGACGTCATTCTTCCCCTCCCTGACCCTCTGCCCCAGACCACCGAATCTGACAGCAGAGCTGAGGCCAACCCATTCACCCAGCCCTCCTTCTCCTTCCTTCTTTCTTGCCCTCACTTCTTTCCTTCCTTCCTCCCTTTTTCCTTACATATATTTGTTGTGTCTAGCTACCATGGCATCTTCTGTGACTCCAGGATTTTAGGAGACTCAGTAAAGTTTGAAAGAAAATTTCTGAAAGGGACTGACATAGAGTACTAACTTTTTGTTTTGTCAAGTAGGATATCAAAACACACACACACACACACACACACGCATGCACATGCACGCACACACGCACACACTATCACCCCTACTTATTACCATCGTTCTATCAAAGAAGTGCTATTTCAGTGTCCCCAAATAGAAAAGACAGTCTTTAGAAGAACAAGACAATCATTTATATAAAATACATTCAGTTTTTAAAAGGACACAGCATTTTCCTAACTTTTTTTTTCTGATTTGCCATAAGCCAGTAAAAACTCTGGGTGCCAGATCTCAGATAAATGTTGGGGAAGGAGTGTACTAACAACCAGAATAATATAATAAATGTTTATTGAGCGCCAAATGTGGTGTTTGATAGGCTATCATTTCTAACTGTGTGATCTTGGGCAAGTTACTGAACCTCTCTGAACTCTAGTTCCCTCACTAGAGTAAAGACAGGGATGACGATGCTTGCTCTGAAAGCTTTCCAGGGGTTTCTAGGCACGGAAAGGACTTGTGCTGTGCTGGCTGCGCAGGTGTAGCCAGGGAAACTTGTTAGAATTAAGATTCTTGGCACTACGAGTACAGAATCTGATACCAGAGAACTACAGCGGGGCCCAAGGATCTATGCTTTTAGAAACAGCCCCCTCCTCTAGATGTTTCTGATGAGCAGCTAGGTTTGCCGTTGCTCACAGCCCCTGGCTTTTGGGTTGGACATTCTGTCTGTTCAGCTTATGAGAGTGTCTGGTGGATTGTTCCTAGCATGGTGTGTTCAGAGGGAAATCTTGGGAGGGATCCTGTTTGCTGTCTTCAGCCTGCCCCTGCCTTTTACTCTGTTCCCCTTCTCAGCAAACGGTGCCTCTATCTCCTTAGAAACCCCAGGGTTATTCCGAACATATTTCCTCTCTCATGGACTCTCTCATGCTGTCACCAGCCCATCCCCAGGTCCTTGGAACTGTCTGCTTCTCCACCTCCACCGCCCGAGCCTGATCGAGGTCATCATCGTCTCTCACGGCCACTGCAGAGCCTCCTACCTGTCTCGTCTGAAGTGTATGCTCCACACGGTGGCTGGAGTCACTTTTAAAAGACACGATTCAGACAATATCTTTCATCTGCTTCAAACCTTGCTGTAGTGGTCAATGCACTTAAGATAAAAATCTGAAGTCCTTAATGTGACCTAAAAGCCCCTGCATGGCCCGGCCCCTGCCCACACCTCTGGTCTTGACATGCACCTGCCTCCCTTCTATTCTCTGGGCCCTGTTAGTTCTCCCCTCTTGCTTGCCTCAGGACTTCCAAGCGTTCCCCTCCTCCTGCACCCACCTTTCTTCCTCTATCAGCCCCCTTCCCTGAATTAGCTCTTCCACACTGTTCAGGGTTCTATCCAAATGTCACTGCCTCAGGGACCTGTGATGTACTAACCTCTGTTTTAGAATTCCATCAGCATCTCACTCCTTTTCTTCAAGTCACTTGTTGCAATTTATGTTCATGTTTGTGTTTCAATATATCTGTGTTCCCTACTAGAGCCAAATTCTATGAAATATAACAATTTTGCTCACCACTTTATCTTCAGTATAATGCCTGGACATAGTAGCCACTTAATAGATACATATTTGTTCAGTAAATGGATGAATAATTAAAGATGTGAACACGCATCCCTAGAAGGGCAAGATTCCTTTTTCTTTCTGGCTGTTGTGACACAAAATGCCCAATCCTGAGAGACCCTTGTCATACACAGTACAGGAGAACATCTAGCCCTGAGCTAGAACACGGATGACCTGCCCTGACCTGTCATAGGTTGGTTATTTTCTCAGGAGTGAGCAGGCAGTGGAAGAAAGGCAGCTTTTGCAACAGAAGCATCGTTACTAGTTCTTGACAGGGTAGTTCTGGGTGTCCTGGAGAACATTTGTTATGAAAACAGGTTGCTACCAGATGGCACAAAGGCCAGACATTTCCTTGGTGTGGTGGAACAGGTATGGGCCTGTTCTGATAGACCTGGATTCATCTTTTGGCTCTATCACTTACTTGATGTGTGGCCTTGGACAAGAAGTCAAACCTCTCTGAGCTTCAGTATATTCATCCGTGAAGAGGGAGCAGTTACTTTTGCCCATTGGGGTAGCTGGAGGATTAATGAGATAATGTCTGTAGGAGGCCTAGCACAATGTCTGGTACCCATAGTATGTATCCAATAATAATGACAGTCTCACCAGGCTGTAAGCCTCCTTCAGGCAGGGGCCATGTTTGTTTTTGGCTTGATAATTCAGTATCTGGAACAGTGCCTGGCATGTAGTAGATGCTTTAGGAAGTCTTTATTAGTGATTTAATACATGTTCAAATGTGTTTTACTTTAGTTGGATTTCCCTCTTCTAGGAAGGAATCCTGTGTGTAAAAACTTCCCTCTTGCCAAGTACTCAAACCAATTGATTTCCTGTGGGCAACTCAAATCCCTGTGTTTTGAAATCTCAGAGCTGGAAGATTAATGTGTATTTGTGGGGGTGGCTCTGTCTTGAGTCATCTCTGAGACCCTTGTGCTTGTGGAAGGTGGAAACTCATCAGCCCCCCTTTGAATGAAGGGCTGGAGGATCAAATCAATGGAGAGAGGAATTCCTATTTTGTTCCAATACTATAGAGAGCACAACTGTTTCTTTGAAATTGACCTTCATTTATTTGGAGGAGAAAGCAGTTAGTTCAATAATGGCTTCCTGGTGCCTTCCAGCATTTTAAAAGACAGAAGCAAGATTTGGAGCAAGGCGAGGTTCCAGTGTTTTCTAAACAACTCACTAAGCCCAGCCACTGGTTGGCTGCCAAGCACTTCCTGCTACCAGCCCCGCATCCCCCTATTTCCCCCACTGCTGCAATGAACATCCTCAATAGCTCAGCCACTTCTTGAGACCCTGACCAGGCCCTCCCCAGGTGAGCTGGAAGTTAGTCTTCATTCTAATGCTGGGCATCTGAAGATTACCTGACATCTTGCAAATGGCTTATGGAGTAGAAATACTGCTATATTCTATTCCACTTATTTCCTGTCCCTTCCTGGCCTGATTCTAGCACCAAATAAAGAGGTCCTTGTTTGGTGGAGTCCATCCTTGCTCCTGAGTAAGTGAGCACTGGTCCCTGCTCCAACTTGGTCTGAGGCCACAGGGAAAGGGTGGGGAGGATGTGGGGGAGGGTGTCCCAGGTCGGGAGAGCACAGGAGGAGACCAGAGGCCCCGCTCTGAAGGCAGCCCAACCCTGCTCCCAGAAATAAAAATAAAAGATGAAGGAAAACAAATGGGGCCCCTGAACAGGATCCTGTAGGGGACATAGCTATTTTCCCTCCTTCCCAGGAGAGATCCCAACCCTACTCTCCCACAGAGAAAACAAACACAGCTACAGAAACCTTGTGCCATCCTGGCACCTAAAAGTCTGTCATCAATTGGAAGTTGCTCCTACCTGCACTTCTCCCTTTGTCAAACACAGTCCTCCCCAACATGTGCTCCCTCCCCTTATGAGTGAAAAGGTTTTCATGGAAAATTTAGAATTTGGAACCTTCTTCAGATTCCAAAGAAGTTATTGTTCTATATCATGCTACCTTTGCTTGAGTGTTATTTCAACTCAGAGGAAGTAGAAACCCACATCTCTATTTTGCTGGAACATTCTTCCTAAATCATTAAGAAAACAATAATTAAGCACCTTCTTTGTTTGAAGCTCTTGAGTACTTTTTGAAGCCCATCCCAAACCTAAGTCCTGGAGTCCACATTCCTCACCTTATCTGTTGGGTTTTCAGGGAAGAAGGATGGTGATGGGGTTTGCTCAGGGACAGATCACTGGAAGATCTCTGGGTGATCGTCACATGATACAAAGTTTTCATTGCAAGGAGAAGAGAAACAAGATAGCATCGGGGTGGCAAAAACCTCTCACTTTCTATTGTGTAGAAGCTCAGGACCTGAGCTGCTAGGGGGACAAGGTCTCAGAAAGGCACAGACAGAAAGGAGAGAGATGGTGGGAGTAACGTGAGTGAGAAGAAACTGAGGGTGGGTTTGATGACTTGAAGAGCAAGACCCAGAGAGAAGCCACATCATCTCACACTACCATGTGGCTGGGAAAGGTCTGAGATTTGCAGCATTTTAAACCCTGGCTTCCAGGGTGCTGGAGCCTGAAGAGAACTGAGAGATTTTCTGGCCAGTGATTTTCAAAGCCTGGTCTGTGGATACCCTCTTTAGAATCGCCTGGTGGGCTAATTACACCTGCAGATTCCTGGGATCTTTCTGACTTCGTAAATTCCATTCAGTGGGGGTTCGGCCCAGGCAGCTACCATTGTTTATCATGTTTCACGGGTGATTCTGATACTTATGAAAGTTTGAGATCCCTTCATCTAATTCAACCCCGATGTTCTCCAGATGTGAGACCTGAAGCCCAGAGAAGCAAAGCAACAATCCTAGGGTCACAGAGCTAATTGATGGCAAAACTCAGATGGGAATTCTGTTGCTCCTGGTCACCAGAGCCATGTTCTTCCCATTTCAATATGTTGGAAACCTCTTTACCTGTTGGGAGCTATTTCCCCTGCCCCTAAAGCCAAAGCCTGCACCTGTGAACCATTCCTGCATCCTGCTGGGGCCTTCTTCCTGAGCATGCTCTGGTCACAGCCTCTGTAGGCTGGAGGGCAGGGGCAGAAGGAAGAAAGGAGAAAGACTCAGTTCTCTTCTGAGACTTTAGTAACAGGTGTGGGATTGGCAAATGAGTAGAGAAGAAGAAAAGACACAGTTATACCCACTGGGAGATTGGGGTTTGGTTTGTACTGCTCATAGCTAACTTCCCTTGAGCATCTGCTATATAACAGATACTGTGCTAAGTCCTTCCTATATATTAGTACAAACTCCATGGAGCAAATATGAATTAGCCCCATTTTGTAGATGAAGAAACTGAGGTTCATACAGGAGTGGTGGTCATTTGCCCAAGGTCATGAGGCTAATAAGAGGCCAAGTCACCTCCATCAGCTGCATGTACAACCACCATCTTTGTAATGGCCCAATGCAGTGTGAACTATCATTCACCGAAAACCCAACAAGACTGCAAAAGGACCCTGAGACCTTGGGAAAGAAAAGCAAGCTTCCCTGCAGTGGTATGTGATCAAGCCTGGGGAGCAGAACTTTTTCAACCCTTTTCCAGTCAATACTAACCACTGAAAATATTTCTGAAAGGCATCAGCCTGCAAGCCTGCCTTAGAAAAGACGACATGGAGAATAGGTTAGACGGCTTTTGAAAATCTTTTTCTTTTTTTCTTTCTTTTTAAATGGAAACTTTCTTTTTAAATGGAAGCTTCCTTTCCATTTGCCTTTTTCTCTTGAAAGCAATGTGTCTTCAGAATTTATAGCTGCTTGAGGAATTTGGTTACATTTGGGTCTAACCTGAGACCCCAGTGTGATTGCAGGCATGTGTGGTCCGTGGCATGTAGCAGCTGTTACCTCTCCTGATATCATGGCACATGACTGTGTCATGATCACCTCCTTCCATTCATTTTCTGTAGTGTCTCCCAGGAATAGGAGAAAAAATCAAAGCAGATCAGTGACTCAGAGGAAGGACAAGGGTTTCCCAGGCCATGTGGACAGCATGTGACAGATGCCCCCCTTTAGGTTTACCTGCTAACCAGACCTTGGCTTCTTCCTTAGAAAAAATTAGGTAGCCTTTTGAACAATTCAGTTAGTACAGCCACCAAACAAAAAGATGACAAACACGTTTTCATAAGAGGGGAAGGGCGCACTGAATTCCATCTTACTGGGATTTGATGTCTGTCAGCTTGGGTGAGGGACAGCTGTAATTTAATTCTGGGCATTCCATAAATCACCAGAGTTAGAAATATTTTTGGGTGAAAACTAAAAATGTGTGATCCTCCACTCATCTTCTCTTTCTACCTCAAGCTTTCAATAACTTAAAGGATGGTTGGGGCTGTGTGGCTGTAAAATGCTCTTATTAATGGATAATGGATGTAGTATATCTGGGTGATAGCTGTCAGTGAAGAGGGGAGGGGAAGAATGCAGCCTCTGCAGCGCTCTTGACAAGCGTGGCCTCTGCACTAGCCCTGGAAATGGTGAATGAATGCTGGCTTTCTGTGTACGAGCTGCCTCCCTGCTTCCCAAATGCCGCGTCTGCAGTAACTACAAACTATTTTGTATGCTGCATTAGTGACGCTGCCTTAGCCGAAACATCATTACTACTGAAATAACGCCGGTGTGATATTCAAGCCCAGTGTCCTTTTTAATTATTAAACCGAGGCTGTTGAGTGAGTCATTCCCCAAACCAGATTTTCCTTCTGTGGTTCTATTTCTAGAGGCTAGTACCTTAGCGTGTTCCACTAACACCTGAGTTGGTTTTTAGCCAGCTCCTCAATCTGCAAAGCCTTTGCAGAACAAACAATATTATTCAATCTCTAAACATGCACGGACTGCATAAGAAACAAAACTCACACACAAAAAAACTTTAGAGTAAGCTCCTCAGTAAACCCAAGGTCCAAAAATGCCCAGTTCCCCTCCCGCTAGTCCCCAACTTACCAAGTGGCAGAGCAATGAAGAAGGGTAGCCAGCACAAGATGAACATACCGACCACAATGCCCAGCGTCTTGGCTGCTTTCTTTTCCCTAGAGAACTTAAAAAGTTTGACAGCTATGGAACTCCTGGGGTTGTGGCCCTTGGCCTTGGTACTGCTGAGGGGGTCCTCGTGAAAGTTCTTGGAGTGGATCCTCAGGGTCAGCTCCTTGGAGTTGGACATCTCTTTCATGACTCCCGCCTCCAGGTTCTTGGTGGTTCTCTTGGCCACAATATAGACACGGCAGTACATGACCAGAATGACCGCCAGAGGGATGTAGAAGGAGCCCAGGGAGGAGAAGAGGGCGTAGAAGGGTTCTTCGGTGACCCCGCACTCCTTGTCATCATTGGGCGCCGGCTCCTTCCACCCAAGGAGCGGCCCGATGGAGATGACGGTGGACAGGACCCAGACACTGAGCAGGGCCAAGATGGCCTTCCTCCGGGTGACCAGCGTGGGGTATTGCAGAGAGTAGCGCACCCCGATGTAGCGATCGATGGAGATGGCGCACAGGCTCAGAATGGACGCTGTGCAGCACAGGACATCCACGGCTGCCCAAATGTCACAGAAGATCCGCCCCAGCACCCAGTAGCCCAGAACCTCCAGGGCCGCCGAGAAGGGCAGGACGGTGAAGCTCAGCAGCAGGTCGGCCATGGCCAGGTTGACGATGAAGTAGTTGGTGGGCGTCCGCAGGTGCCGGTTGCAGGCCACGGACAAGATGACTAGGATGTTGCCCACGATGGCAAAGAGGATGAAGGCTCCCAGCACCAGGCCCACGGAGATGGCCCTGGTGATGTCCAGCTGGGGCAGTGTGGAGTTGCTCGAGGTCTGGTTGGGGCCAGTGAAGTTGGCATTTTTCAACTCTCCCCAGTGGGCAGGTGCTGATGTGTTGTGGCCGGTGTCCAGATCGGGATTCATCTTAGAGTCCGCCCTCCATAGCCAGGGGGACGATTGGGCTCGGAAGCTCTGCGGCGAAGGCTCCTCAGCTGCCCTGAAACTTTGCTTCCCCCGTGGTCTTCTTCCCAGAGGCGCCCTCCCGGCGAGGAGTCATCTCCCCCGGGCAGCCCAGCCCGGCAGCACGTCTCCTGCCTGCACCGAGCCGCTCGCTCGCCTGTCAGAGGGAGGAGGAGGAGAGAGGGACGAGGCGGCAGCTCCAAGTTTAATGGTCCACGTCAGGCGCCGGGCCGGGCTCGCGGGGGGCGGCGCGGAGGAAGGGGCCGCAGGGCCGGGGGCGCCCGGGGGTGCCCGGCTAGCACGGGTCTGCGGACCGCGGCGCGTCCTCCGCCCAGCGAGCGCCGAGGGTCTGCTTTCAATGAGCCGCCTCTGGGCTGACTGCACGGCGGTGACATCAGGCGGGGGAGCCCGGCGCCCTGACTCCGCGCGGCACTAGGGGGCAATGCGGGTCCAGCCAAGGCGCCCGCAGCCCCGACGCCACCACCCGGGCCAGCCGCGAGGCCGACCGCGCCCCCAGCCGCTCCCAGGGCGCGCCCTCTGCGGGGGCCGGGGAGGGGGGCCGGGAGGGCGGGACCTGGGCGTGGAGATCGCGGGTCACCCTCCCCGTGGCGGCCCGCTGGGGTTGTTTTCCCCGCTGGTCACTCTTCCTTGTCAAAGGTGGGTTGGGGGCTGCTTACCTCTAATAGGGGGCGCCCGGAGTCAGGACCCGGATTTAACAGGATATGCAACTTGTTCGGCATCTAAAAGAGGGAGGCAGAATTCTAGCGTTAGGCAGGTGGGAGGGCCTTGAGTCGGATGTGAGGCCAGCCCCCATCCTTCATCTCGCTCCCCCGCCCGGTGCACACTCTTTGGCCCAGTAAAACCCGGCTTCTCTCCATCGTTTCATTCACTCAGCCATTCACTCATTTATTCAGCCAATGGTTACTGAATCTCCACTCTCTTCCTTGGCACTAGGCGCTGTGGACATAGCAACGGAACAAAATAGACGGACTCCTGCCCTCTAGGAGCGTACATTCTCCTGACAGAAGACGAACAGTAAATGAAATAAGCAAATGATGAGGTGTGTAATGTGATGACAGGTTTAGGCTGAAAATAAAGTAAGTAGAGGGAAATGCAGTGGGGTGTGTGTAGGGTGGATTTGAAATGGTAAGTGGGTGCTTGGGATGTCACTGAAGTGGTATTTGAGGAAACCTGAAGGGAATGAGGGAGGAAGCTAGCTGGCTATCTGGGAATGGGGGGTGAGGGAGACCAGAGACCTGGGGAAGGGACCTAGAGGATCTTTGTTATTCGTTGAGTTTTTTCCTTTCCATCTGATATCCATGTTGGACATTCTGTCACAGGGACACACTCTCAAAGGTGGGTGAATGGTACTTAGGAGAGAAAGTATGGGGAAAGAAAGAAAGAAAGAGAAAGAAAGAAAGAAAGAAAAATAAAGAAAGAAAGAGAAAGAGAAAGAAGAAAGAAAAAGAAAGAAAGAAAGAAAAGAAAGAGAAAGAAAGCCAAAGAACTTTATGCTCACATTTATCCAACATTTATTATGTCCCAGACAGTGTGCTAAATTCTTTTTGAAGTTTCTCATGACTGTTATGAGAGAAAGAATATACTCTTCATCATTTCTATTTCATGGATGGGACTCCAAATTACAAGGAAGTTTAGCTGTTGGCCCAAGTCCACAAAGCCATGGAAGAGAGCTGCTGGGAACGGAACCCAACTGTGGGGTCTCTCTCAAAGTTGGGTACTCAGCTACTGTGTCACACTTTCCCCCCTGGGGCGAGGTGGGGGTTAGAACCAGTGTTATAGATAGAGCTGCCTTTTGAAACTTTGAGTAGTAAATTTTGGAGCCTGAGCTACTGGTGTTAGGTAGGGACTCCCATGAATTGAGTTCATACTGATAGCCACACATTTACTCATTTTCTTTTCTTTATTTATTTTCATTTACCTATGTCAGATTTGGGCCCTAGATCATTTTCTTTTACTCTTCACAGTTCTTTGAGACAAGCATAACCATTCTTCATTGACAGGTGAGAAACGGTGGTTCAGAGAGAGTCTGTTGATTCCTGAGGCCGTAGGCTAGCAGATATGAGGCAGAACATTGGGCAGTGGCAGCAGGAGATCGAAAAGTAAAGCCTGATACCGTCTTTTCCTCCAGTTCACAAACTTGCATCTTGGGCTTCTCACCTCCTGCTCTTGATCTTCATTATAACTTAATATTCAGGGGTGGGGAAAGTGGAAGTCACTCAGGGTGACTTACACCTAAGCTTCTCAACCTAGAGGTACGCTCTTAACCTCTTTTTATTTTTTGGGAAAGAGGGCAGGTGGTAGTCACATACCTATAGAAGGTTTAAATTTTCTCCTAGCAAAATGCAGAGACTACACAAATGTGCAAAATACACACTGTCAGGGGGTTTCCCTCAGGCTAAGACATCTGTGCTAGAGACAGCCCTGAAAATAGATTTTTTTCTATTATGATCAAATTGCCCTAAGCTGTATTTGAAGATTTGAAAACAAGAGATTCACAAGTTTATAGTAGTTTAGATCTTCAGAAGCTCTCAGAACTGTTTACTCTTCCTGTGTTGGAGGTGGTGAACTAGGGAAACGGACTTGGTAAGCCGGTCAGGTGAGAGCCGGTTAACAAACTCTGTTTCTCTGGCCTACAGGATGGTGCTCCTTCTGCTGCTGCAGCCACGCATGACCTACACAGTGGGGTGTGAGACTGGAACAACTTGGCAGCCCTCTGCCAGGGGTCTTGATAAAAAGGAGAGGCTGTCGTTGGTCCTGGATGGCTCCTGTGCTAGTCTGTCTGCAGATAGGAGCTGGCTTAGATGATCTTTTGAGATCCTCTAGCTGCAGATGGTCAGCTTCTCTTGCTGGATAAAGTGGCCCCTGAAGTCACCTGCTGTCCTTTCTCTCAAGCATCTTCCAGAGTAGGGGTGGGAGTGAGGAATCATGAACTCAGTTCCCACCATTCCCAATGTATCTTCAAGTCTAGGGTAATGGGGCTTCTCTCTTGAGCTGGTTTACTTACAAGGGGAGAGGGCGGAGGAAGAGAATACTGGTAACCTGGCACGTAGCTGGCACTAGCACAAAGGCAGGGTGTAGAGGAGAGTAAGGATGGGATAGAATGAAGACCAAGTTCCAAATCCACATTTTGATTGTAGTAGCCCATTTCCCACTTCCCTGGGCATTAATTTCACCAGCTATTGAACAGCCAGCAACACACCATTGAATTTACCGAGGCCGTGTCTACATAATCACAGTAACCAGCTGCAATGTGAAAACTCAGCCTATCAGACGTTTTTGTGATGGCAAAAGGCCAGGAGGAAAAAAAAATAGAGCAAATCTGAGGTTCAGAGATGGTTTATCCTCACTGTGAAAGGAAATAGTTTGTTACCTAAATGAGAACTTATGTCTTGATTCAGGTGTCAGGATATGGAAGAAATTACTGAGTAGATCGACAAGTTCAAAATCCTTGCGGATTTCAGACATGTTGTCATTTACCAATGTCTTTCGTGAAGGCAAAACAAACATCTCATTGTAAGGGAAACAGGTATTAGCCTTAAAGAAGCCATGTAGCAGGACCTCACTCAGCGACCTTTGCTAATGGTGCTTTCCTTGCTGCTCCTCCCCTCCCTTTGCTGGAGATGCCTCTTAACCCCTCTGGCTGATTTTTGACCCGTGGACTTGACCATTTGTTTAGGTGTCATGAGAATATAGATGATATTTCATTTTCTCGGTACTCCCTGGGGCAAAGCCAAGCACAAAGCTCTGACTCACTCGACGCTTGTGGAAGAAGAATCTTTTCATTATCCGTCTTATTGCATTAGAAACCTCTGATGTTGCAGAACTCCCATTTCTGTGAACCCTCCAGGGGAAGCTGCCACTGAATTTAACCTGTAGGGGAACTGAAGCTATGGGAGATTCAAGGATCTGCTTAAGACATCTATGGGAGGAGATCTCTTACCTGTGATCTTGCAGTTATTCATGGTGCTCTCTCTAGCTTTCAATTCGGCCAGACATATAGAGGAGCATCTACTCTGTGTAAGCACCATGCTAAGTACCATGGGTGATTCAAAGACGAATTAAACCAAGCAAACAAGCTAGTACCAAGTACCAAGCTGTCACTGAGCTAGGTACTGTGGGAGATGATGGTAACGCTAAAGCACCTTTCAGAGAGTACCTACTATGTGCCAGGCACTGTGTTAGGCAATCTATGTACATTTAGTCAACTACTCACAACAATGGAAGGGAGGAATTCTCTCCATTTTACAAATGAGGAAACTGAGGTTCAGAGAGGTTCTGTGACATGGCCAAGGCCATTCAGTGAATAAGTAGCATTGGTATTCAAAGCATTGTTGTCTGACTCCAAAGCTTGCATCCTTCTTTCTGTACTAGACTGAGATTTAACACACACAAAAAAAAAAGAAAGAAAGAAAAGAAAGGCAGCAAAAGGCTCAATGTTGGCCTGAAGGAAATAACAGCAGAAAACAGAATGTGACCAGGGTCCTGAGTAAGGCAGGGGTCAGGGAGGGGAGGGCAAGGGAGAGCTGTCTGGGAGTAAAGATTCCCCAGAAAAGCCTTAGGTTAGTCTTCCTTGCCTCCCAGGCCAGCCCTTGATCTGCTGAGGGAGTTGAGAGCTAACTTGGATTCTAATTGCACTTCTGTCATTTAATGTTTACTAACGTGATCTTGTGCAGGAGAGTGAAGTAATGAAGAGCTTGAATGCTGGATCAGACACACCTGGGTTTATGTCTCAGTTCTACTAATTTATTAGTTGTGTGTTCTTGGGGAAGTCACTTAACTACTCGGCCCAGTTTCCTCACTTGTGAAATGAAGATCAGAATAGTTCCTGCCTCTACAGGGCTATGGTGAGGATGACATGTGAAAATATGTGTAAAATGCTTACCACAGAGTAACAGTGACACTATCTGCTAGGAGTTAGCAATTAGTAGGTGCCAGGCATTGGGCCCAAAGTGCCTTATGTACGTTATCTCATTTAATCCTAATGATCACATTATGAGATAGGTACTATTATTGTTGACATTTGACAGATGAGGAATCTGAGTCACAGAGTGGTTAAATGACTTGCCCAAGGCCACAGGGCTAACAAGTGGCACAGCTGAAATACAAAACACCCTGTAAATGAGACAAAACACCCCATAAATGAGGCTAAACACCCCATAAATGAGGCTGAACACAAAAAAGGAATTGGAGAAGTGAGATATCTGCTTTTGGAGGTGCACTAGGGTCTGTGAGGGCTCAAAGGAGAATTTTTGCCCCACCTGTACCCCGGTGGGAGGATGAGTTGCATTCTTTCTTCTGGGTGGCGGACAGTAACTACAGCAAAGCCTTCTCTTCTACCTCCAAAGGCAGCAGGTCAGAGACTCCCAAGAGTGAGGAATGTCAGCTCCCTCTGGGAAGGATTGCTTTTTATCTCTGGTAATTACAAGTTGTCACTCTCTGGTGAGCATGCATTCCCCGATCCCAGGACTTCCAGTCGTACAGCACTCCCTGGTAAGGCAGAGAGAGCTCAGTGGCAGCCCTTTGCAGCAGGCTGGTGAAGATTAATTGGCAAGTCACCCAGGGCCTGAATGCACATCACATGTTTGGGGAGAGCCTGAGAGCCCTGAGGCAGGGGCTAGAGTGTGAAGGCACAGGGTGCCAGCGGGAGAGTCCGAAAGGCTTGCCGTCTCTGGAACTAGAGAGCAGATCCATTCTCTTTTATGCCTTTATGTTAGTCTGGTGGGACAGTGTAAACAGGTTGTCAAAACCTGCCCATGCTGCTACAGAATCGAGGGCTAAGGGGAGCATGTGCTGCTTTCTTGAATGACTCTGGCTGAACTTTGCTGGCCATGAGTTTGCCACCATCACTTTGACCAAAAGTCTGTGGTGCCTCCAGAATTTCTCTGGAAAAGATCTTTAAGTTGCAATCTGGTTTGAAGGTGAGTGTGCAGCTGTTTGCCCCGTGACCTTCTCAAGATAGATGTCATTGTCCATATCACAGACTGAGGGCAGGGAGCTGACAGAGATTTTACTGGGGCAAAAGTCCTCCCAAGCTTCCTTGGTATTGCTACTGCCAGGATCTATTTTCCAACCATATGTCCTAAAGTCGTCAAAGGTTAAAAACAGAAAAGCAAAACAAAACAAAACAAAACAAAACAAAAAAACAACAGCAAAAAAGACTTATGGCAATACTTTCTTACAGCTGACATTTCAGGACTCTGCCCCTCTGGGCTGCACTGCCACAGGTCAGGATAAGAGACTACAGAAGTGTCAGAACTGGAAAACTCTAGAGATCATCTAGTCCAGAGTCTGCAAACTACAATTCATGGATCAAACCCAGCCTTGTATCTATTTTTGCAGATAAAGTTTTACTGGAACACAGCTATGCCAATTTGTTTGCATGTCGTTTATGTCTGCTTTCAGGTTATAATGGCAGAGTTGAGTAGCTGCCACAGAGACCGTCTGTCCTGTAAAGCCTAAAATATTTACTCTCTGAACCTTTGCAAAAAAAAGTTTGTTAACCTTTCATCTAGTCTGATGCTCTTAATTTGCATGTGAGAACAGAGGTCCAGAAAGAGGAAGAAATCTGTCTGAGGTAGAGCCAGCATCACTGGCCAGGAGATTTGACTCCATGCCCACAACTGGTTTTTGCCATCACTTTCGTCTGTTTCTGCAGCATGGCACAGGCTCTGAGTTTGAATCCTGGCTTTAGTTGACCAGATGTGTGACCTTGGGCAAGTTACATAAACTCTTTCAGACTCTATAGTTTCATCTGTACCTGGAGGATGATGCTTTCTATTTCTTGAGATAATACACATACTAGGTAGTTGTGAAAATTAAATGAACTATATATAATCTGTTTTGCTTAGGCTGGGATCTGGCTCTTAAAAATAAACACAAGACCTCTGCTATTATTATATTGATGTTCTCTATAATTTATATGTATTTGTATGCATGTAGAATATATATATGTGTGTGTATATGTATGTACACATGTATATGTATGTATGTATATATATATATACATAAGTTGTATGTATATATATATATATATATAAGTTGTTTCTCCCCCACTCCAGATTTCTTAAGGGAAAGGGCTATCCCTTACTGGTGGTTCTTAAACTTTTTGGGTTCTAAACCTCATTGAGAATTTGCTGCAAACTGTGGATACAGCTGTGGATACATTCTTTACCCTACACTTGTCCTAAATTCCTTAAAGGGGCTTCCTCAGTGCCAAGTCCATGGCATGGTCCCTTGATAAATTGATTTCCACTTTGTTACTTCTTATTTTTGTTTGCAGAGCATCTCTGTTGTTACTCTCTTTATCTAGGTGTAACCTCTTTCACTTTTGGGCAATAGAACTAATTCAGCGTTTTACCATTTATCATGGAACAGAACTTGAACTGAACATAGTGAATTGATGTTGGCCTTCCTTGTCCTCCCGGAGTTTACAGTCTAAGATGAATAACGGAAATGTGCAATGGAGGATGCATAGAGAACTGTGTCTAACATTGAATGGAGATGTGATTTAAATAAGGAAATAAATACATGATACAAATCTCAAATTTCTCCATCCTTTCTCTTCTTCCTTTTGTTGTGTTCTTTGAATCAAAACATCCAAGCCTTTTGGGGAATCTTCACTTGTAGCTACCAAGTTCAGCAAGGTCTAAAGGAAGTGGTGGGAACCTTTTCCTTGGGGGCATCTAAAAATTCCATCTGGACAAAGTGTTAGAGCCCAGCTTCGGAGAGAACAGATCAGGTCCCAGGGGAGCAAGGCAAGGCAGTGAGGTCCGAAGGTGGTTTCTGCCTTCTCATCTCCATTCTCTGGCAGAGGTGGCCGTGTAGAGTCCTGGAATGAGTCGGGGCTTGCTTGAGAAATAGCGTGTGGCATCACTTGGGAATGGGGAGCGCAGTAAAGGGGGGACCAGGGTGAGAAAGAGGTAGTTTCCTTTGCCCATCTTCATTGTGCATTGAGGAATGCTAGGATAGGAAATGCCCAGCATGTCTCTGCTGTTTACTGGACACCAAACCAAAAGATTTGAAAGGTTGTCTTGGGAGTCCTGAAAAGATGAGGGGAGAAAGAGGCAGTATTTTGGTTGTTTGGCTCCTTGTGGCACTTCTTCAGTGAGTGCTCAGAGAATGGGGAAGATTTGTGGAAACTTTAGACAGGGGCAGCCTGGTAGAATGGCAATTAGCTATGTGGTGTGCATTGCAAGTGCATGGGAGGGCCCCACATATTTCCCCTGCCCTTTGGAGTGCTACTCACTTACAGGTAAGCATTGCCTGCTTTCTTTGGCCCCATTTGAGTTAACTGTAACTTACTGAGTGCAGTTAGACATGTAGCGTTGTGCCAAGTGAGACCATATGCATCATCTCATTTAATTCTCTGAACAACACTTCTGTGGTGTGTCTTAATTCGTTTGCACTGCTGTAAAGGAGTATCTGAGGCTGGACAATCTATAAAGAAGAAAGGTTTACAGGGGCTGTACAAGAAGCATAGTGCAGGCATCTGCTTCTGGTGAGGGACCGAGACTACTTCCACTCCATGGTGGGAGGGGAAGCGGAGCTGGCATCACGTGGGGAAAGAGGAGGGAAGTGGAGGATGTGCCAGGCTCTTTTGAACAACCAGTTCGTGCAAGCATGGCACCCCGCCATTCATAAGGGATCCTCCCTCACAATCTGAACTCCTCCCACCATGCTCCACTTTCAACACTGGGGGATTGAATTTCAACATGAGACTTGATGAGGCCAAATAAAACATATCCAAACCATAGCATGGTTGATTTGTCTTTTTTTTTTTTTTTTTTTTTTTTGAGATGGAGTCTTGCTCTGTTGCCCAGACTGGAGTGCAATGGTGCAGTCTTGGCTCACTGAGACCTCCTCCTCCCGGGTTCAAGTGATTCTCCTGCCTCAGCCTCCCGAGTAGCTGGGATTACAGGCGCACACCACCATGCCTGGCTAAATTTTTGTATTTTAGTAGAGAAGGGATTTCACCATTGTTGGCCAGGATGGTCTCAATCTCATGACCTTGTAATCGGTTTGCCTTGGCCTCCCAAATTGCTGGGATTATAGATGTGAGCCACCATGCCCAGCCAGCCTGGTTGATGTTGTTAGCTCCAATTTACAGGTGAGAAAACTGAAGATAAGAGAGATTGATTAACTTGTCCAAGACTATTCAGAGATGGGATTAGAGCCCAGGCAGTTTGACTAGAATATTAATAGTTTTCACTTGCCAGGTACCCCAAATTAGGCTCCAGGCTGGCCTTGCTGCTAAACAAAACTACAGGGACTTCTGTGCAAGCCTCAGCAGACCAGGGACATGGATCCAGGCAGTCAGAAGTTGTGCCAGGCTGCGTGCTACTGCACAACTCAAGTATGTGCCCTTCTCCCTGGTGATATCTGAGGATCGAATCTCTCCTCCTAATACCTACTGGAGAAGCTTAAATGAGTTTATATCAGGATCCTGCCTTAACTCTTCCATGAGAAATGCCAGTTAGAAGGGAGACCTGATTTAATAATTGTCTTTATTGTTATTGTTCTCATGATGGCAACCAACTGTTGTCAACTGGGGGAGAGAGAGAGAGATAGAGAGAGAGAGAGAGAGAGAGAGAGAAACAGAAAGAGAGAGAGAGAAAGAGAGAGAGAGACAGAGAGAGAGAGAGAGACAGAGAGACAGAGAGAGACAGAGACAGAGACAGAGAGGGAGAGACAGACAGACAGAGAGAGAGACAGAGAGAGAAAGAACACACATATATAGACTCCAAAGACAAAGACAGCATGAGAAATGCCAGTTAGCCCTAAGGAAGTAGCTTATTAAACACCAAACTGGTTTCATCCAGACAGATCAAATTCTAGCTCCTGCCACTTCCTGGCTTTGTGACCTTGGGCAAGTTACTTTATTTATTTAAGCTTCCATCTGTTTATCTGTAAAATGGGGATTTTAATAGTATTTACCACATGGAGTTGTTGTGAAGATTAAGTGGAACTATGCCTGGCACCCAGGAAGCTCTCAATAAATGTTAGTTATTGTAGATATTTTTGTATAATCCTAAAAGCACACAAAAGATTTGTCAGTATCTGGAGTATTTAGGTACAGATTTTCTCTGTTAATCTCTCAGCTATCCTTACAGCCCTTTACTTGCCAAATGCTGTCACCGATGCTTTTTTTTCTGACATAAATTGCCCTGAACCAACAGTGGCTGGGAAGAGAACAACAATCCAAGTAACAACAGCTAACGTTTGTTGAGAAGTTCTTGTGTACTAGGCATCTGTTATATGCTTTACATGAATTATCTCATGCTAATACAAGAATCTTATCAGGTAGAAGGAAATAATATGTCTGGCCTTTGAGATGCAACTTCTGAAATTGCCATATCCAGAGAGCTGGGGCTTGTTGGAAATATTTGTATCCACAGTGAGGTTGGAGATCAAGCCAAAGTGGGTGTTGGTGAGCTTGGGGAATGGGGTGTGGCGGGCAGCTGGCCAGTGAGCTCGCTGTGCAGCAGGAGAGAAACCCAGCTCAGTTCAGCAGGCAGAGTGGCAGGTCCTTGGACTATTTTTCATGGCCACTGGTACAGTTAGTGTCAACAGGAATTTTCCTTGCGTATCAGAAGAAAGAAGCTCACAGACTATAAACCGTCTTATCAGAGGCTGGCCATTTGTACCCTAGAAGGGCGGGAGAGGCAGAAGAATGCACGTGAACCTCCATCTGCTCCTAGGTACTTACACAGAGGACCAGGTCCATGAGAAGGGGAGGAAGAGAAGGAGCAAAGGGCAAGGGATGAATGCCAATGAACTTGTATTTTCAATTAAATCCCAGGGACTAAGGGGAAAAGAAAAAAAAGTGCTCCATCTGGAGCTCTCATGTCAGGCCGGGGAACTTGTCCCTAAAACAACTGGATCATCTCCAGGTGTGAAAGTGTGGCCCTTCGTTGTCACTCAAAAACTTTATTTCTTTGCTCAGTCTAGGGAACTGCCCACTTTACCCCTTCTTGGTCCTGCTCCGTCAAGAGCCTGGAATTTAGAGAGGAAGGTGTGTAGAGCCCTTGAGTAGGCAAAGGTTTGTCCGCATAGCCAGCTATGCTCAGACTTTACAGGGAGCAAAAATCACCTAGTGTAAGCCTTAAGATGCAGATTCCTGGGCCTCAGCCCTAGAGATCCTGATTCAGGAGGTCTGAAATGGGGTTCAGGAGTTTATGTTTTTGTAAGTAACCCAATGATTTGATTGTAGAAGACTGCATTTTGAGAAACATTATTTTAGTCCAACATCCCTATTTTTTATTTTTATTTTTTTAAATTTTACTTTAGGTTCTGGGGTACATGCGCAGGTCATGCAGGGTTGTCACATGGGTGCATACTATATCCTGCATTTCTCCCCATGTTATCCCTCCCCACCCTTCTTCCCACCCCCTGCTGTCCCTCCTATAGCATCCCACAACTGCCCCCAGTGTGTGACGCTCTTCTCCCTGAGTCCACATGTTCTCATTGTTCAACATCTGCCTATGAGTGAGAACATGTGGTGTTTGGTTTTCTGTTCTTTTGTCAGTTTGCTGAGAATGATGGTTTCCACACTCATCCAAGTCCCTACAAAGGACACGAACTCATCATTTTTTTATGGCTGTGTAGTATTCCATGGTGTATATGTGCCACATTTTCCGGGTCCAGTCTATCATCAATGGACATTTGGGTTGGTTCCAGGTCTTTGCTATTGTAAACAAGGCTGCAATGAACATATGTGTGCATGTGTCTTTATAGTAGAATGATTTATAGTTCTTTGGGTATATATCAAGTAATGGAATTGCTGGGTCAAATGGAATTTCTATTTCTAGGTCCTTGTGGAATCGCCACACTGTCTTCCACAATGGTTTAACTAATTTACACTCCCACCAATAGTGTAAAAGTGTTCCTATTTCTCCACATCCTCTCCAGCATCTGTTGTCTCCTGATTTTTTAATGATTGCCATTCTAACTGGCATGAGATGGTATCTCAATGTGGTTTTGATTTGCATTTCTCTAATGACCAGTAATGATGAGCATTTTTCCATATGTTTTTTGGCCTCATAAATATCTTCTTTTGAAAAGCGTCTGTTCATATCCTTCACCCACTTTTGAATGGGGTGGTTCAACATCCCTATTTTTACAGATGATCCAGTGGAGGTCCAGAAAGTACACATTACTTGGTTGGATGCCTCGCATAGAGGGTTCTTATAGGATGCAGGTCTTAAACCCAGGTTTTCTGATTGCCAGTCCAGCCAGTCTTGCCTCCACTGGACTCATTAAATATGACATTGTGGCCGGTGTGGTGGCTCACTCCTGTAATCCCAGCACTTTGGGTGGCTGAGGCGGGCAGATCACCTGAGGTCAGGAGTTAGAGTCCAGCCTGGCCAACATGACGAAACCCTATCTCTACTAAAAATACAAAAATTAGCCAGGTGTGGTGGCTGTTCACCTGTAATCCCAGCTACTCAGGAGGCTGACAGGAGAACTGCTTGAACCCAGGAGGTGGAGGTTTGCAGTGAGCCAAGATCGCACCACTGCACTCCAGTCTGGGGGACAGAGCAAGACTCCAACTCAAAAAAAAAAATGGCATTGACCTTCACTTGCTGTAGTTTATTCTTGCCTAGTGTCTCTCCCTTCATCACGTCTCAGTTCAGGGTCACTTCCTCAGGGAAGACTGTCTTGCCCCTCCCCTCTCAACCTAGGCAAGGTTCCTTCGTTCTCCACTCTCCAAAAATCACCTCTCTCTCCTTTATAGCATTCGCCCTGTTTGTGGTTACATACTTCTGCATATGACTCTTTGATCACACTCTGTCTCCCTCTCCAGGCTTCAGGCTCAATGAGAGCAGGGCAGTGTTTCTTCTTGTTCATCCAAGGGCCTAGTACAGTGTCTAATGGTTAGTAAGTGCTCAGTAAATATTTATTAGGTGAGTGAGTGAATGAATGAATGAAAAGGGCAGGTTGATCTCAGCCTTAACTGAAAGTCAAAATAAAGCAATATTTATGAAACTTTTGTCTTTCAATGGCATTCATTTTTTTAGACATTTTAAAGTTGTCATTCTTGTTTTTGGCCCAGCCTTTTTGATTCCAAATGCCCATTGCCTTCCTGAAGCCTCAGCTTTGTTTGACCTTCTAAGTGCCTATCACAATTTTTCTATTTCTGTAGCGAATTTTGTGTTAGAAATCCATTCTCCTCTCTGCAACTCTCCCTTCCTTTCAACTATAACCCCTCCCCAAGATCCCAATGCTCTCCTGTTGCTACCAGCAACCCCCAAATCTGACATTTTCTAACCTTTTGTTCTCAAAGTCTACCAGTCCAATGTCCTATTTCCTCCAGGCCTGGTGAGTGTTAGGAACTCTTCAAAGAGATAGATTCCTGCTAACATTGGATAATGGCCTGATCTGTTCGCTCCTCTTCCTCCCCTTTCAGTTTTAACTAAGATCATCACTTTCTTAACTAGAACTGTGTGCTTCAATGTGCTGGTCAAATCCTTGACTCTGTGGAGCCCACTAAACACTGATGATAGGAGGAAGATTCTAGTGATTAGCAAATATTTATTGAGCACTGTGTTAGGGTCTGAGGTTTATACAAGAATAAATTAAAAATATTTCTTTCTTGCAAGGCTCTTTATGGGAAGAGAGTCATGGATTCACATTCAATAATGGTGTGGCAGTTATACAACACTTCAAGAAATTTCAGTATCTTGTTACTTGCCAAACAACTGATGATCACAAGTGCTATGAGTATAAATTAGACTGTGTTTATAATGCACTTTGGAGTGGGCCTGACACACAGTAGGCCCACTCAGTAATGTTAATCCTTCTTCCGTCTAAGGGAGGGAGAGATTTTTCTGGGCTGGAGTAGGTCAGCTGGTCTCCACTGAGGAGGGGTCTTCCTTTAAGGTTCTGGAAAGCAATCGTAATTTGTGATGAAAGCTTTTCAGCTCTACAAGTGTCCCCATTTGCATTCAGGATTAATTTATATTTGGGAAAAACTACTTTCCTTGGATTAAAGCAAGTCTCCTAGAACCTAGCTTATCCACACTTTTTCATTTGCTGTGCCTACATAGGACAGAACATTTAGAATCAGAGCTGGAAGGGACTGAAGAAGTTGTGTAGCCCTTTCCTCATTTCCCAGGTGGGGAAACTGAGGCCAGACAAGTTATTTGACCATGGTCCCTCAGAGCCAGAACCAGAACTGAGGCCTCTCATGTCCAGCCCCATGGTCTTAAAAATAACTATATGTTATTTTCAGTATTTAAGTACTAAAAAAATGCAAGCAGTTTAAAAAAATTATCAAGGTAAATCATGCTCATTGCAAAACTGTCGAAATAAACAGAAAACGAAAGGAAAGTCACCATCATTTCACCATCAAGAGAGAACATCATTGTTAACATTTTGGCAAATGCTTTCTAGAATTTACACACACACACGTGTGTGTGTACAGGTCAGGTGCCCCTTGTTTGGACCCCAGCCTACGTTTAGCCTCCCTTTGTAACTGAACTGTGTCCTGAGTCTTCCACCAGTCAGGCCCATGGGGACCCTCCCCTCCAGCTCTAGGTGTGGACCCCTGACCCAGTCAGAACCAAGGAGTGTCCAGGTGCTCTTAAGATGTGGGATTTGAAGATGACGGGCTATGGGGTTTGGAGCCAGGTCTGGAGGTGTTGTGGTTGCTATGCAGCCACAGTGAGAGAGCTTGTCTGAGTGTAAATGGAGCTGAGTGAATGTGGCTGCCCTTCCCACACACTCCCATGGGAATAATTTCTACCCCTTAAAGTGGCTAGTTGGCCATTACCAGTGGATCCAATTCTTAGCTGAAGGACTTTGAACAAGTCACTTAACCTCTGAGGCCAGTTTCCTCATCTGTAAAATAGGATAACACTTGGAGGATCATAGTGAAGATAATATACCACCACAATTACTAATACAAATAGTAGTTAAATTTGCAGCTGCCTTTATTAATTGTTTGCTAGATATCAGGGCTATGCTAAGCAGTTTAATATCTTGCTTCATTCAGTCTTCACATGCACAGAGAGTGGAAGGAGGAAGGATTTGCTTGTCATTGCCTGTGTTCAGAGAAGGACTAAGACACAGGGCGAGGTCCCAGCTGCCCTGATTCCTGGTGCAGTCATTTGCTAACTGATTGCTTCTGCCTTTTTGAACATTTGGGGTGGGGACCTTGATGCTTTTCCAGGCCTCTTGGTTGGGGAGTGCCTGGGTCCTTTAAAGGGACAGGTCGCTGGTTCCAAACTAGAGAATGGGAAGGTCCTGCTGGGCTGTCAAGGGAGAGGTGGGGACCCTGGCCAGAGCCCTCTCTGTCTGCAGAGTCCCCCTTCCTGGCTGTATCCAGAGTTCCCTAGGTAACTGTGAGGGATGCAGCACAGATTCATGGGCCTGCTGCTACCCAGCAAGTACCTGACGTGTTCTGTCCGAGAGCGACAGTGTCTGATTCCTGTATGACTCATCAGGAAGGGAATAGACAGACGCTGGAGGCATAGGAGGAAGGAAAACCCCCATATTCTCACCTCCCACCAGCAAAGGGATGGAGAGGAATTTCTCCACTGCACACACTGCTTAAAAGGCACATTTTGTAGATGGAGAAACTGAGGACCCATTACATCCACTCTTTCATTTGTTCCATGGACATTAGTTGAGAGAGGGCTTTGTGCCAGGCATCATGTTGAATTGTGTGGGAGGCACAAACCTGGGAAAACCTCTGACTCTCCCATCGCCTGGGCTGTTGACTAAGATGTGGCAACAGGGAATATCACCCAGGGTGGGGCCTTGAAGAGGGGAGGGCCCAGGAGTTGGCATGTCAGGCGTTTGTCTTTGAATAGGTTCAACTTCACCTCATGTCAAACATTCCTTTTGTCTTTCATTAAAAATGGTGGTTATAAAAACACATAACATCTGTCTACCCCTTTAACAGTTTTTAAGTATATATTACAGCATTGTTAACTATGCACATTGTTGTACAGCACATCTTTAGAACTTGTTCACCTTACATGACTGAAACTGCAGACTCATTGAACAACTCCCCATTTCCCCTCCCCCAGCCCCATTCTACTCTCTGTTTCTATGAATTCAACTACCTACTTCATGTTGGTGAAATCATATTGCATTTGCCTTTTTGTGACTGACTTATTTAACTTAGCATAATGTCCTCAAGGGTCATCCGTGTTGTGGCATGCATCAGAATTTCCTTCGTTTTTAAGGCTAATATTCTATTGTGTATATATTGTGTATATATCAAATTTTCTTTACTCACTCATCTGACATTTAGGTTGCTTCCCGACCATTGAGAATAATGCTGCAGCAAATACGGATGCATAAATATGTTTTGGAGATCCTGTTTTCAATTCTTTTAATATATGCTGAGAAGTGGGGTTGTTGCATCATATGGTAGTTCCATTTTTAAATCTTTGTGGAAACTTTATACTGTTTTCCATAGCAGCTGTACCACTTTACAATCCTACCAAGTGCAAGCATTCTGATTTCTCCTCAATCTCACTAACAATTGTTATTATTATTTTAATAGTGACCATCCTAATGGGTGTGAGTGATATCTTGTGGTTTTGATTTAATGTTGCATATCTTTTCTTATGCTTGTTGGCAATTTGTATATCTCCTCTGGAGAAATGTCTATTCTTTTGCCTACTTTTTAATTGGGCTATTTGTCACTGCAGACATTCGTTGAGCATCTACTTCTACGTGCCGAGAGCAGAGATGAACAACAAGCCCCTCAAGACGCTTTCAGGAAGGCTTTTGGAATTTTTCTCAAAGCAACATATCTGGTTAGTTATAAGAAATTTAAACTACACAGAAATTAAAATTATAACTTATAACAGGTTCATTCATTTATACTGGTATCTAGAAATAATAATAATAATTCTTCTTTTCCTCCTCCTCCTTCTTCTGATATTGATCCTAGTGGGATTCTATCTGGCTTATTTGGCTGTGCTGGAAGAGCGAAGAATGTACCTGCTGAAAAGTCTCCTCACTTCTCCCTTTGTCTTTATCCTCTGAGGAAGGCATTTCTCTGGGTTCTTCAAGAGCATGGATTATCTTTGATCTCTACTCTTTGGGAACTTATTGGAATGACACCCATTTTACAGAATGAATAATTATAAGTTAATGTGCCTACTTAAAAATAATACATATATATGTCTACTATCTACAACATGTATAATAGTAATACATAATATAATGAATGTATAATAATAAGTATATCCATAGGCAGGTTTTTCCTGTCGGAGTAGTCACCTCAGGAGGCCACACTTGTTTTCGTAACCCATTAAAACTATTTTCTCTCTTCTTTCACTGTTCTTCTTAAACCAATTTGCACATTCTTGTGACCATCATGGTGGAATTAAGCACTCATTCTTTGAGAGCAGACGTAATTTTCAGAAGCGATCCGTAGTCCTTATGAAGACACTCGAGCTGGTCCTTGGCCTGTCTGTCTCCAGTCCATTCCATGGCGTGTCTTTCACTGCTCTGCATGGCTGGGGGGCTACCCACCCCCCATCCAGGCTCCCTGTCATCTGACTGCCAGCTGGGCTTGGTCAGCGGGGGGCATGTCAGAAGGGAGAGAGATGGGAGAGGTGAGGACATTTCTCTCCTTTGCCCACTCTCTCTCTCTCTCTCCCTTGGGGGCTATTTCTGATTAAGATTCATCACTTTCATGACTCCCACTACACCGGACAGGTCTAGTAGTACAAATGCATCTATAAAAAAATCAATGGCTTGCTATGCACCAGCATGAACTTGCCATGAAATATAGAAAAGAGATTCTACTCACAACAACCACCAAATATGCAATGCCCAGGAATAACTTTAACAAGGAACATACGGGATGTATGTGAAGAAAGTGACAAAGCTTTACTGAGGGGCATAAAAGAGGCCTTGAATAAACGGAAAGATGTATTCTACTTTTGTGAGTATTGTAAGGATGTCAATGCTTCTCAATTTAAACTATTAATTTAATGCAATTCCACCTAAAATATGACTGGGATTTGGAGGGAATTTAGTAAAATGATTCCAAAGTGCTTCTGGAAGAATAAATGCTTAAAAATAGCCAAAAAATTTCAGAAAGAAAGGTTAGGTGGGGGAATTTCCCTACCAGATGAAAAGGCTTGAAAATGTGACTGTAGTTGAAACAGAGTGCTACTGGCAGAGGGTCAGGCTGGCAGATTATTGGAATAGAATAGACTATTTAAACTAGATTCAGTGATGTATGAGAATTACTGTGTTGATAAAGGTATTTGTGAAGAATGGAAATGTAACCTTTATCAATATATTAATTGGATATTTGGAAAAAATAAAATTACAAGTCCTACTTTTCACCTTACATACACTATACATTCCAGATAAATCTCTTGGCAGAGATTTTGGGGATCCTATGGTCTGAACAGTCATTTCACAGGCTGTAGAACTGAGATCCAGAAAGGAGAAAGAGCTTTCCTGAGGACACACAACACATGAATAGCAAGGCCAAGGATTCTTCACTTTCCTTTTGGAGCTTTCTACCCTTTAAAAACCCATCTTTACAGTCCAGTTCAATGTCTCCTACCACAGTTTCATTTCCATGAGGCACCACAGGAGCAGGGCTGCCAGGTGCAATCGTGCAAGTTATGACTGTATCATTTCAGGTGGTCCATTTACATCAAAATCTATATGAATGGCACACTTTGGAGCTGTGCAGAGCACAATCTATATGGGCATACTTTAGAGTCCTGCTCAGGAGGATGGATCTGGAATTCATTCTTCAGCAAGGATGGCAAATACTTATGACGTGGTGATACTTCTTTCTCCAGCATGCATGACAGGCATTGCCTGTCAATTATGTTAGTCTTTCCCACTGAGCCCAGACTTAATCTCAGAATCCTTCTCAACCCAGTCTTCTAAGTTATCTCAACCCAGTTCTTCCACTAGTTGCCCTCCCTCCCTTCCTCCATTCCTTCCTTCCTTCCTTCCTTCCTTCCTTCCTTCCTTCCTTCCTTCCTTCCTTCCTTCGTTCCTTCCGTCCTTCTTTCCTTCCTTCATTATTTCCTTCCTGACAGGGTCTCACTTTGTCACCTAGGCTGGAGTGTAGTGGCATGATCAAGGCTTACTACAGCCTCAACCTCCCAGACTGAAGCAATCTTACTGATTCAGCCTCCGGAGTAGCTGAGACTACAGGAACGCATCACCAAACTTGGCTAATTAATTTTTTTTTTTTTTGTAGGTTGGGGTTCCACTACATTGTTCAGGCTGGTTTTAAATTCCTAGGCTCAGTTTTCCTCCTGCCTCCGCCTCTTGTGTTGGGATTACAGGTGTGAACCACTGCTCCTGGCCTCCACTAGCTTTCAATTGTACCTGGCCCTTGAAATAAAAATTTGAGTAGCTCAAATTTGTTCTCAGAAGGATCATTGATACCAATATAGATGGTGATAAAACTGCCAAACAAACCAATCAATACTGCCATGGTAACATTAGAGGATACTTTAAAGATTAAATGCAAAAATGTACTTAAAATCCTCAGATAGTGACTGCCAATAATTATTATTTTCAAATAACAATGAACTATTTAAAAATCACCTTGTTGAAATCTATAAATATGTTTGTTTTGCTAAGAGCCCCTAATGTATTTTCAGTCTAACCCCTAGGTTACAAACATACATTAGAGATACAAACTGCTGAGTACTGTTGAGAATTAGATGTTTATCAGAGTTTTAGTCATCAAACGCACACACACACACCCCACTTCTGGGAATCAGTTTCTGTGATCCAGAAGCTGTTAATATTTATGGGAGACAGTTCTCTCTGCCCTCCTGTCTTACAGCTGTCTCCTGAGCCAGTCTCTCTCCCATTCGCCCTGCTCTTTGTGTTCGCAGGAAACCAGTGACATGCAGGCTTGTGGCAGCAGCAGGGGTTAGGAGCAGCGGTCCTTCTTGGTTCTTCAGTGGCTCAATTTGGCATTCCAGAAGCAACCAAACACATTTGCTGGACCCAGATGCCAGCACAACTGTTTCCTTTAAGTGGAATCATCAACAGAGCCAGCAGAGACACCACAGACCGGCCTTGCCAGGGCTTCTCTGCCTGTGGTTTGCTTGCCTGGCTGGACAGGGTGAGTGAGGAGAGAGGAAGAGAGGGAAGGGAGTGGGAGCGGGAAGTGGCAGGGAGTCCTATTGGCTGAGGTATTAGATGCGGGAGCTGTGCCAGCCCTGAGCCCTCTGTCATTCCAGTCTCTGGCAGGAACATTTCTATTCAGGCACCAGTGCTCCTTGTACTTACCCTGCCATTGGGCCTTTTATTTATTTATTTTTTAATTTTATTTTTTATTGCATTTTGGGTTTTGGGGGACATGTGAAGAACATGCAAGATTGTTGCATAGGTACACACGTGGCAGTGTGATTTGTTGCCTTCCTCCCCATCACCTATATCTGGCATTTCTCCCCATGCTATCTCTCCCCAACTCCCCACCCCCCACTGTCCCTCCCCTATTTCCCCCCAACAGACCTCAGTGTGTGATGCTCCCCTCCCTGTGTCCATGTGTTCTCATTGTTCAACACCCGCC
Organism: Cheracebus regulus; assembly: GCA_963574635.1. Lineage (NCBI taxonomy): Eukaryota > Metazoa > Chordata > Mammalia > Primates > Pitheciidae > Cheracebus > Cheracebus regulus. The sequence continues at coordinate 86,186 of CAUYQU010021380.1, forward strand.
TATGAGTGAGAACATGCAGTGTTTGATTTTGTGTTCTTGCATCAGTTTGCTGAGAATGACGGTTTCCAGGTTCATCCATGTCCCTACAAAGGACACAAACTCATCGTTTTTGATGGCTGCATAGTATTCCATGGTGTATATGTACCACATTTTCCCTGTCCAGTCTATCATTGATGGGCATTTGGGTTGGTTCCAGGTCTTTGCTATTGTAAACTGGGCTGCAATGAACATAAGGGTATCACTTTATATTCCT
>CAUYQU010021383.1:0-28329 GCA_963574635.1 Cheracebus regulus
AACCAATTCCTAAACCTGGTTAAATGCCAGGCAGTGATTGGTTTAGGTTACCTAAACCATCTCTGATGCCTGATGGCAAGTTTCGTCTTCTAAGTATCTTATAATGCCCCTTAGTTATCTTTAAATGGAATTCCTGGAAAATGTAACCTACCTGTGCATATAATTTTTTAAATCTAAGTATTCTAATACCCCAAATATAAGAGAAGTAGAAAATAAACAATTTATAATTTAAAAATAATAATAATAATAATAATAATAATAGAAATGAGTTTTACTTCAAAATATTTTCTTTTATAATTTAACATATATAATTCAAATACATGCAAATTAATTATTTTCAAGTTATCTGTCACAAACCAAGAAAAAGACTTCTATGATGTAGGGAAAGGAGCCATGACAGTAATTGCAGCTGTCAGTTGCTATGCAGAGGGAGCCCAAAGGCTGACATGACGTCGTAGAAGTTAGAGTTGACACATAAAATGATGAGTAACCACTTTTTGTTAGCTTCTTTGTGCCTGGCACTGTGCGATGAGCTTTCTTTGTAATATGCCTGATTCTCACAGCAATCCATGAATTAGGCATCATTATCTCTATTTAGCTGCAGAGACTGAGGATCAGGGAAATTGAGTATATCAACCAAAGTCAATGTGGTTCATACGTGATTTAGCCAGGCTTTTTACCTAGTGATGTCTTCTTCCATAGCCTGTATGGTCTCAGAAAGACAGTAGGCAGTGTAAGAGGAAAAAAAGTGGAAAGATAGAAAGAAACAGGGGGATAGACAGAAGACAGACAGTCAGACAGACAGACTTCCCTACCTCTATGTCTACTAATCTCCCATGAAGTTCCCACAGCCAGAATACACTCACTTTGCTTCTTGAACCTCAGAAAGAGAAAAGGCACTAGGAAATCCCCTGAAACAGCACACTTGAGAGTTCCATGGTGGAAGGATGAATGCCCAGAGAAAATACTACCTAAGCCTGCCGAGTAATAAAGGATAAAAGTACAAATGCTTTTAGTGTTTTGATGCGCCTACTATGTATCAGGTCTGTACCAGAAACTTGCACATGTTATTTTCATGGAATCATCATCAAACCTCTCTTTTATTACCTCCAGTCAACAGTGAGGAATCTGAATCTTTGGAAGAGTTTATTACCTTACCCCTTCCCCAAATCAAACATCTAGAAAACAACAAAGCAGAAATGTAAACTATGGAGACTCCTTTTACTTCACCAAGGACTAAGGCTTAAAAAACAAAATACACAAATGTATAGTGTGTTATACCTAAAAGGAAGCACTGGATAAAAGTGGGTTCCAGAATAATTTCTATAAATTCATAGACCAGAAGCCCATGCTGAGTTATTAAATGAGGTTAAGAAAGCCAGGCATATTCATAATCTACTAAGTTTAACTTCTTAGAAAATCAGGGAAATGATACAATTTTATCCTAAAATATTATAGGAGAAGGATAAAATTCTGCTGTGACCTCTCCTTTGGTGCTTTTGTAAACTATAATACTATATCAGTAAGCTCAGGTCTACTCTGGAAGACAATTCTTGCAGAAATAGGACTGTTCAGCCAGCGGTGTGAGAACCAGGCTCTAGTCCATTTCTGCTGCTTAAAGACTATGGTGAGATCCAAGTCTAATTAGTGACATCTCTGGACCTCACATGAAGGCCTAGAATGTTTGACCTTTAGGCTCCATTCCAGTTCAGCATTCTATGGAATCCTCAAAACCTGAAAGGGTCTGACTGGTCTAGCTCTCACATCTCCCATTCCACATCCACCCTTCAGGGGTGCTGCCACTGACTGTTGAAATGACTGATTTTAAAAACATCATGATTGCAGATAATTTTAATTATTCTTCACAGCAAAAAATCAAATCCCAGATCTGCGTCTCCAGCCCAGCAAGGCTCTCAGCCACATCCAGATGTCCTGGGCCACCAGCCAGCCATGACTCTGTGGGTGCTCCATGGAGTCTTATCCAATTAAAAAAGTGAATCTGCCGGAACAATAACAATAGCAGCAATGAATGTCAAAGCTAAGGAGAAATTATTTTTAGATTTGCTATCTTAGATTATCTGCATTGCTGCTCACATCCGCATGTCCTCAAGAAAAATGTCAACAAAGAGGAATCTGAGGACAGAAATGCCTAGAGACTGTGGGTAATTTCCAGTCTGTAGAAGGTGGAAGATATGAAAAGAAGGGTAAGATGTGTCTCATGAGGGAAAGATGTTTAGGAAGAGATATAAATAAGGATGACTATATGGTGGATAAGACCATGGGCGATTGAGGGCTAGATGGCTTGGGTATAAATCTGGCTATACCATTAATTAGCTACACGATCTTTAATTTCCTTAGGCCTCAATGCCCTCATCTATAACATGGGTATAGAGAGAGTCCACTTACCTCACTGCACTGTCACTAAGAATAAATTAAATTTGCAAAGTCCTTGTGGGCATTGCCTGGCACTCTCTTAAATGTTAGCTGTTATAGCTGATGTTATTCGTCACTCAGAAGAGTGAGAACATCTGCCCTCTCCCTGGGGGAGGAAGGTGGCTTAGGCAGGCCTTGTGGTGTTTTCTTCTCCCTCTTTAGCTTCTCCTGCAAGGGTAGAGTTGGATTTGAATCACTGAAACTTTGAAAGTATCTGTTCTCCCTTCTTCTCCCAGAGAAAAGACACTTGAACATACATTCCTAGAATTTGTGACAATTCCTCCTAAAAACTCTAAGAGCAGAAACACCCCTTAGTCTCTTTTCCATTTCATTAGCCCCTTTGACTTGCTTTACAGCACCTTGATTTTTAAAATTTTATTGTGTAACTGACAAATAATAATTGCACATATTTATGGGGAACTTAGTGATGTTTTGATACATATGGCGTATAGTGATATTGTGTCTCTATCATCTCAAGCATGTATCATTTCTTTGTGTATCACATTCAATATCCTCCTTCTGGCTATTTGAAACTACACAAAATTGTTAATCAAAGTCATCCTCCAATGCTATAGAACACAAGAAATTCTATCTAGCTGTAATTTTGTATCATTTAACAAAGGATCTGTCTCTAGTCCCTTTCCCCTACCATTCCTAGCCTCTACCGCCCTCTGTTCTGCTTTTTACTTCTTATGATATCAACTTGTTTTAACTTCCACATTGTTTTTAAAACATGACGTACCTTGAGCTGCTAGATATTGGTGCCATCAACGGGCCTTACTTGTCATCTACATTTCTGTGTGGTAAGAACTGGGAGGACGAACTGGAATGTTTCCTTTTTTTCTTCTGCATTTCCCTGCCCCTACCATGCTTCTCTAAGGAGATGAAGAGGAAAAGGTAGAGGACAGAGCAGAGGCAGAGAGAAGAGAGCTGTCCTGACACTTCAGGAATCCTCCAGGACACCCAGACCTCTCTCACGTGTTCACAGCCAACATTACAGTAACTGGCTAAGAAGAGGCAGTCAACACAGGTGTGTTACATTTGCTCAATGGCACGAAGCGTGGCCAAAACTGAAAAGTGAATGATCTAAAACAGATGGGAAATGAATCCACCTCCCTCAGACCTACCCGAAACCCAACCCTATTCTTCCATGAGAAGACTTTTGAAAATGCTCCCCTCAGAGAGGATGAGGAAGAGCACAGGGTGACACTAATAAAAACCCTTAGAATTCTCCTCTCAAAAAAAGGTATTTTGCCAGGCACAGTGGCTCACACCTGCAATCCCAGCACTTTAGGAGGCCAAGGCAGATGGATTGCTTGAGCTCAGTAGTTTGAGACCAGCCTGGGTAACAGGGCAAAACCCCATCATGTTAGCTGCGTGTGGTAGTGTGTACCTGTAGGCCCAGCTACTCAGGGGACTGAGGTGGGAGGATTTCTTTAGCCTGGGGGGTTGAGGCTGCAGTGAGCCATCATGGTGCCATTGCACTCCAGCCTGGGCAATAGTCTGAGACCTTGTCTGAAAATATATATATATATATATATATATATATATATATATGTATGTATATTAGCTAGCAAAAGCCCAACTCTTTGCATTCCTTCCAGTTCTTTCATCTGATTTTCCTGTTGCCCTTTGACCCAGCTTTATTGCTCTTTTACTCTAGGGTACAGCAACTATGAACAAATTCCACTTCCAACATTCATTATTAACAGTGATTTGAAGAGCAAATACTTGAGCTTACACTTAAAGTTAAAAATTAATTAAAAAGAGATCTCACTGATATCTATTGAAAAAATTAAACCTCCTCCTCCAGCTTGTATGGCCTCAAATCTCTTTCCACCTCCTGTTTCTTCCATCCCAGAGGATTATAATAAATGCAGCTGACCTGCACACTGTCAGTGTTTTCTAAATGTTACTTGCAAATGAGTCACCGTATAATGCTTAGAATGAAATTGTGTTCTGATGGCAAATTTGGAATGTACTGCTAACTGAAAGTCAAGTTAGAACAAATACACGTCACCTTTTCTCAAGTTGACAAAGCATTAATAAGAATGTTAGGGACATGTTGTTCCTGATGCACCCAGGGAAGACCGCCCGCAACACATGCTCTGCTGCCTTAGTGCCTGCCCCACAGCCTGACACAGATCTAGGTCTCCATTTAAAACTAAATAGATATGGATTGTCTTGACCTGAGTGACCTTTTTACAGGACCTGGGTCACTGAAAGTTCTGGATTCAGGCTCAGAATGCAGATTCTGTTCCTAACTTCCTGTGTGCAATAAGTCCTTCAACAATCCCCTTTCCCCCCACCCAAACTTTATTTTCCTCCTTAAAATTATGAAGTTACATGAGGTGATCCCTAAGGCCCTCACCTGCATTATGTTTTTGTGATTCTATGATCCACCACAGAAGGCAAGTTAGAAATGATAGAACAGGGCAGGCAGGAGAAGACAGAAGGGAACTAAAGACATTTCCCACCATGGGGTCTCAGGCTGCAGCAGACACAATACTCACAGCCCTATGGGACCCACAAGATAATAACTGGACTATGGAGGCGCATGAATTCTTTGTAAGTGGAGGTGAGGAGTGATGACTGCAAGGAAAGGAGTTAAAATCCAGGCTTCTTTGGAAACAGCACGTTGAGAAAGAAAGCAGCTGTAGGAATTCTTGTCCAGGAGGCAGCAAAAACTGCACTATTTTTCTGCACAAGTCAGTTAGACTTTCTTGTGAGGAGAGGTGGGGTGGCGGGCTGGGAATGGACCCATGAACTGTTGTGACCTCTCTGCAGTCACCATTCCTGGTCCACCCTCTACCTTCCACCTGACTCTTCCTCCAGTCTTCCTCCACGCGCAGGACCAGAGCCTGAATACCCGACAAGTTCTTCCCTCCTGTGCCTCTCTCCCACAGGTGCCTCTGGGCGGACCCCTGCATGGACAGCGCCAGCAATGCCACCATGCCCTGCGGCTTTCTTCTTCAAGGCTTCTCGGAGTTCCCGCACCTGAGGCCCCGGCTCTTTCTTTTGCTACTGGGGGTGCACCTGGCCACCCTGAGCGCGAACCTGCTCATCCCGGTGACCGTGGCCTCGATGCCCAGCCGGCAGCCCATGCTGCTCTTCCTGTGCCAGCTGTCAGCCATCGAGCTCTGCTACACACTGGTAGTGGTGCTCCGCTCCCTGGCCGACCTGAGCTCACCGGGCCACGGTAGGGGCAGCCCCATCTCCTTCCTGGGCTGTGCCTTTCAGATGCAGATGTTTGTGGCTCTGGGCGGGGCCGAGTGCTTCCTGCTGGCTGCCATGGCCTATGACTGCTACGTGGTCATCTGCCACCCACTGCGCTACGCGGCCGTCATGACCCCCGGGCTGTGTGCGCAGCTGGCCCTGGCGTGCCGCCTCGGGGGACTGGCAGTGTCCGTGGGGCTCACGGTGGCGACCTTCCACCTGCCGTTCTGCGGCTCCCGCCTGCTGGTGCACTTCTTCTGCGACATGCTGCTGCACCTGGCCTGCACCCGCAGCTATGCCGACGAGCTGCCCCTGCTGGGCGCCTGCCTGCTGCTGCTGCTGCTGCCCTCGGTGCTCATCCTGGCCTCCTACGGCGCCATCGCCGCCCTGCGCCGCCTGCACTGCCCCGGAGGCCGGGGCAAGGCCGCCTCCACCTGTGCCTCGCACCTGGCAGTCACCTTCCTGCACTACGGCTGCGCCACCTTCATGTACGTGAGGCCCAGGGCCAGCTACTCCCCGCGGCTGGACCACACCCTGGCACTGGTCTACACCAACGTCATGCCGCTGCTGTACCCGCTCATCTACAGCCTGCGCAACCGCGAGATCACCGCTGCCCTGCGCAGGGTGCTGGGGCACCGGCGGCCAGGCCAAGCCCCAGAGGGGAATCTGCGTGAGCTCTGATGGCACGCCGGGGCCAAGCAGAGGGGCAGCTCTGCTCCGTAGAGTTTTCCCCATCGTGAAGGATCTGCATGGGGAAAGCCACCACGGGGACTCAATGACCGCCTTCAGGAAAGAGAACTCAGAAATGCCACAAGGACAGCCTCCCGGCGCTTGCCCCATCCTCCACTCCTCCCTTGAATGGCCAAGGCACTGTGGTGTAGAGCCCTAGACCTACGTTTATTGGCTCCCTAAATACTTGCTGAGTTTCTTCCCGCGTGTTGGAGCCCGTGCAAGCTGCGGAGCTGGCAGTGATAAAGAAGGCACAGCTCGTGACCTCATGAGGCTCCTAGACCTATAGGTGAGAAGGCCAGATGTGGGGATTAAACCAGAGATGGGTGGAGTGGCTCATAAGATGGGTTAACCGTGCTAGACTTTTTGAGGGCTGAGGGGAGTCAGGGAAAGTGTTTTGGGGAGAAAGACAGCTAGGCGGGGAACTGTAAGATAAGTAGGGGTTAATCAGGTGAGGACAATGCAGAATGCTCCAGGCAAAAGTGCTTCACAGGGGCTGGGGCACGTTGGGAAGGACCTTGGAAACAGATGGGGAGTCTGAATTCAGGGAGGGGTGTGACGGCTGCCACCATCGCATGGTTACTCAGCCTGCAGAGTGGCACATGGACCGAAGATGTGAAGACCTGTTCAGGAAACTGTAAGTATAGTCTGAGAGAGGGAGAGTGGAACCTGGACCAGGGTGTCAGCACATGGGATCAAGCCATTTGGAAAGAGTCCAGAGATGTGCTGGAAGTGGACACTGCAGGGCCTTGATTGGAATGGGGGTGAGGAAGAAAGAGGAGTTAAGGATCACTTCTCATCTAGGTTATTTGGTGGATGGTGGTGCCATTGCTGAGAATATAGGAGCAGGAGCAAGTGGGCAGAAGGGGGTGGTAGAGGGTTCTGTTTGGAATATGTCCAGTTGAAATGCTGCTAAGACAAACCAATGAAGATGCTGCTTCAGAAGGCAGACACACTCATCCAGAGAGATTAAAGAGCGGGGGATAGATTAGGAATTAGAGTTGGCTGCTGAGACCATGAAGGTGGACAATATCACCCAGGAAATTTTGTACAGAAACAAGAAAAGAGGTTCCAGCCAGAGCCCAGAGGAAGGCTAGCAGAAAAGGGAGTGGAGGAAAGGAGCTCCAGGAGGCTTGAGAGCTGCTGAGGTCCATGGCCTTGGGCCTTTCCTTCACCTCTCCAGCCTCAGTGGCCTCAACTATAAAATGAGGGCAAGACTCCATGATCTGAAGGTTCCTTCCTGCTCTCTGATCCCTTAAGATGGAGCATGCAAGGATACATGTGGATCACTAGAAAGGATACAAGAGGAAATAACTGTCAATCTAGTGCCAGGCACAGTGGCTCACACCTGTAACCCCAGCACTTTGGAAGGCCAAGGCAGGCAGATCAGGAGGTTATGAGATCAAGACCATCTGGCCAACATGGTAAAACCCTGTCTGTACTAAAAGTACAAAAATTAGCTGGGTGTGGTGGTGCGCACCTGTAGTCCCAGCTACTCGGGAGACTGAGGCAGGAGAATCGCTTGAACCTGGGAGACAGAGATTGCCGTGAGCCACGATCATGCCACTGCACTGCAGCCTGGCTACAGAGCAAGACTCCGTCTCAAAATAATGATAATAATAATAACCTAGTGCCAACTGAATGTGGGAAGAATGACAAATGGGGAACTGAAATAATAATCAGACACAGGTGGCATTACTCAGGAAGGTTTGCTGGATGACGCTAGGTTGTCTGAAATGCCTTGAAGACAGTGGTTGATTTGCCTTGACTTAAAGCATCTGGAAGTCAACTGAAAGACCTATTCACTAATTTGACTCTGGGTAATTAATGTCTGTGAATGCAGAAAATCAAATGATAGGTGATCTGGGCCACAGGCTTTTCTAGATCCTCCCTCCCATAAGAAGCCTCTTTCCTGGGAAGTGACATGAAAGATGCTTTGTAGAGGTAATGAGCATATAAACTTGCTATCAGAATGACTGATGTTTTCTCAGGTAACTGAGATGGCAACACTAGTGGACAATGACTTTGGGAACATAAGCAGGGGACCTTAAACGGCATACTTTGGCTTTCTTTCGGTTTCGGGGAAAGAAGCATAATACTAACAGAGCAATACGCTAGGAAGGTGAACTGGCAATAGCACTGGAAGACAGAGTAAAGATGATGGGGCTAGTAAGGGATTGTGGCAAAAGTCCACAGATGAGAATGCGAGGTTCTCAGTCAGAGGTGTGTCTGGGATGCAGAAGGAAAAGGAAGAATGAGGCAGAATGTGGTGAAGACATTAGCACAAACCAAGTGGGAAGGAAAATATAGCGATTTAGAATAATCTTGAGCATTCACCTTAAGACATGCACCAAGGTAAGTGTCATATGCATCAAAGATTTAAATGTAAAATATAATTTTTTAAATCTCAAAAAATATATATTAAAAATAAAAGTATAACTTGTCTCCAAATGAGGAGAGATACTCTAAGCACAAAGGCAAAAAGAGTTATGGGGGGAAAAATGTCTACTAGGTTTGATTGCAGAAAAATTTAATTCTTGTGTTTATTAAAAAGTATATGTTGGCTGGGTATGTTGGCTCACACCTGTAATCCCAGCACTTTCGGAGGCCAAAGAGGGTGGATCACGAGGTCAGGAGTTCGAGACCAGCCTAACCAACATGATGAAACCCCATCTCTACTAAAAATACAAAAATTAACTGGGCTTGGTGGCAGGCACCCGTAATTCCAGCTACTTGGGAGGCTGAGGCAGGAGAATTGCTTGAACCTGGGAGGCGGAGGTTGCAGTGAGCAGATATTGCACCACTGCACTACAGCCTGGGCAACAGAGCAGGACTCCATAAGAGAAAAGAAAAAAAAAAAGATATATGTTTCCAGGCATGGTGGCACATCCCTGTAGTCCCAGCTGCTCAAAAGGCTGTATGAGAGAATTGTATGAGGCCAGGAGTTTAAAGCCAGCCTAGGCAACATAGTAAGACACTATCTCAAAAAAAAGAAAAGATAAATAATATATGATGTGTAAAATACACACACACACACACACACACACACACACACACACAATCAAGGTCCTATAGTGTCCACTTTTATATGTATATAAAAAGTAAAAGCAAGTGACAAACTGGAGATTCCAACAAATAGAACAATAAAATGGCGAATGCAATCATCCTTACCAAAAAAAAAAGAAAACCATGAACATCACAATTTTAAAAATGGGTAGCTGGGCACGGTGGCTCACACCTGTAATCCCAGCACTCTGGGAGGTTGAGGCAAGTGGATCACAGGGTCAGGAGTTCAAGACCAGCCTGGCCAAGATGGTAAAACCCCATCTCTACTAAAAATACAATTGGCCCATGCAGTGGCTCATGCCTGTAATCCCAGCTCTTTGGGAGACTGAGACAGGCGATCATAAGGTCAGGGGTTCAAGACCAGCCTGGCCAACCAACACATCTCTACTAAAAATACAAAAAATTAGCTGGGCATGGTGGCAGAGCACCTGTAATCTCACCTACATGGGAGGCCAAGGAAGGAGAATTGTTTGAACTAGAGGGGCAGAGGTTGCAGTGAGCCAAGATCGTGCCACTGCATTCCAGCCTTGGCAACAGAGTAAGGCTTCATCTAAAAAAAAAAAAAAAATGGGTAAGTGATAAACAATTTACAGGATGACTTTATAAAATATTTTTTAATTTCAACTTCATTAGTAACAAAAAATTCAGACAATAAAATATAATTTGGTTCCTATCAAACTTAAAAAGAATTCCTCAAACAATTTTCAGTGTCAGCAAAGTTAGGATGTGAAGACCACTCTTAGGTGGCCACTATAAGACATTTTTTGAGAAGCTCCATTCTTTCTTTTACATCAGAGTCCTCACTAAGTATTGTCCTCTCAGATCCACTAATTCCATTTCTTGAAGCCTATACTGAGGAAATAATCAGAGACATGGATAAATATTTTTGTAAGGGACATGTGTTACTCCGTTCTCATGCTGCTAATAAAGTCATACCCAAGACTGGATAATAATAAAGGAAAGAGATTTAATCAATTCACAGTTCCACATGGCTGGGGAGGCCTTGCAATCACGGTGGAGGTGAAGGTGGAGCAAAGTTACGTCTTACATAGAGACAGGCAAGGAGAATGAGAGCCAAGTGAAGGGGAAATCCCTTATAAAACCATCAGAACTCATGAGACTTACCCACTACTATGAGAACAGTATGGGGGAAACTGACCCCATGATTTAATTACCTCCCACTTGGTCCCTCTCACTACATATAGGAATTACGGGAGCTACAATTCAAGATGAGATTTGGGTGGGGAAACAGCCTAACCATATCGGGACATTAATTGCAGTATTCTAATATTAGTAAAAAATGCAAAGCAATGTAGAGGTCCAATATTGGGATAATAAATAAATATAATGGAACACTTAAAATATATGTAGTCAAGGTGTTTCATGATTATTTTTGACCTGATAAAATATTCATGATGTAGTGCTGAATAAAATTTTCAAGAGGTAGAACTGATGATCCCCCCCGAAAAAACAAGTACACATATGTACACATATACACAAATACATAAAAGACTAGATTTTTAAAAACACCAAAACGTTAATAATTTCCATCTCTATGTGATGAGATTATGGGTAATTTTTATTTTCTTTAGTGCAAATTTTTCAAATTTCCCATAATTATTTTCAATGTATATTACTGTTATACATTTTTAAAAATTATTATTTTTCATTGGAGCCCTGTCAATGAATCAGAGACTTTTTCTTATCCCCAGGATACAGGTCTGAATCTCATTTTCCTGAAAACTCTCTTCCCATCAATACCTCTGGATTTACGTGAAGGGGAACTAGAGCGAGCTTTAGAGAAGTGGCTCCAGAGCTATATTTATGTGGTATAAGAATAGCATTATACAAAGTGTTTTAATTCCCCAGTAGCTTGAAGAAAACATTACTGTCATTGATAAAGTAAAGAGACATTAAGAGGAAGAATAACAATCAACACTGTCTTGTAAAAATTAGTGAGCAAATAAATTCATTTGATGTAACTGTTTCTAAACAATGTTACACTGACATATCCTAGTATGTTAAAGAGTATAAACTGCACAAAACTTAAGTACACATGTAAGTTACACTTGGAAAATTCCAGAACTTATTTATGCATCCATATTTACAATTACTATATGTTTATTGAGTTCCATACCAAGAACTAGACAGTTAAGGATTCAACAGTAATCAAGATGCCACTATGTTCCTAGCACCTATCCAAATTATTGAAGAAATGAAGGTAAGGTTTATATGGAGTTTGAAAATCTAGGAGATTCAGGCAAATAAACAGGCAATTGCATTGCTGTGAAATAAGTACTATGAAGGGAGGAAATACAAATTAGGCAGGAAAAACCAGCCAAAACTTGGGTAGTGGAAGCATCAGGAAAAGCTTATAAAATAAGTAAGGTGTAAGATCTAAAGTCAAGTAGGAATAACTATAACCAGACAAAGAAAGTTGAAAGAGGAGAGTCCAGGCAGAGAGAACAGCATGTGCAAATACCCCAAGGCAAAAGAGAACATGGAAACTAGTCAGTATGATTGGTTCTTATTGGTAGTGATGAAGTGGTCAGCAGAGAGGCTGTGTGTGTTTCAAATATTAATAGGTTGTAGGCTGGACATGGTGGCTCACTCCTGTAATCTCAGCACTTTGGAAGGCCGAGGAGGATGGATCACCTGAGGTGAGGAGTTCGAGACTAGCCTGGCCAATGTGGTGAAACCTCATCTCTACTAAAAATACAAAAATTAGCCAGGCATGGTGGCACATGCCTATAATCCCAGCTACTTGGAAGGCTGAGATAGGAGGATCGCTTGAACGTGGGAAGTAGAGGTTGCAGTGAGCCAAGATCATGTCATTGCACTCTAGCCTGAGCAACAAGAGCAAAACTCTGTCTAACAAAAAAAAAAAAAGAGGCTGTGCTAGAGAAACAAATAGAAATCACATCCTGAAAGCCTTGTAAGGGATGACAGATAGGTTTCTGTCCTGGAAAAAATGACAGATTGGGCTCACTGAGATGGAGAGCACAAGGAAAGCAACCAGTGTGAGGGAAGGACAAGGTGGAGGTGATGAGTTCACTGTTGATCATGTTGACAAGCGGTGGCAGAGTCAGCAGTCAGATGAGTATCGGGAGAATCTGGGTAGAGAAACACCCTTGTTAGAGACTGGCATGGCTGGTAGAAGTCACCAGCATGTTAGAGACTGGCATGGCTGGTAGATGTCACTAGCATGTTGGAGACTGGCATAGCTGGTAGACGTCACCAGCATGTTAAAAACTGGCATAGCTGGTAGACATCACCAGCATAGTTGAGATTGGTATGGCTGAGATCTCCCAGAATAAGTACAGTTAGAAGAGCAGCTTCAAGATAAGACCCTGAGGAGCATTAACACTAAAAAATGGACTGACTTTCTAAGCATAACACAAAACATGAAATTTATTATGTAAAAAAAAAAATCCAAAGCTTTCTCTATAGGACACCACCTTAAGCAAACTGAAAAGAGAAAAGAGAAAGTTAGAAATTCACATTTAATGTATGAAAGAGGCTGATTTCATTAATACATAAAGAGGTTTTGCCAATTAATAAGAAAAAAATAAATAACTCCAAAAAATGGGCAAAGTTATAAGTATACTGTTTATAGAAAAGGCAATGTAAATAGCCCTTACCCAGCAGAAAGGTTTCAATCTCATTTATAAGAGAAATGCAAAATAAAATTATGAAACAGTCTATGAACTTGCCAAATTAACAACACTGAAAGATGAATAACAGAACAGGAGGGTGAAACAGGCTCTCTTGCACATTATTGATGAGAGTATAAATTTGTACAATTTCTATGCAGGGAAAGTAGATGGTATTAATTAAAATAGATGGCACATATTACTTGTTTCCATTATTTTGCCTCCAGGGTTTGAACCTACAAGTGTATTTGCTTTATGGGAAAATATGAATGTTCAAAAATATTCATGTCAGCATTACTTGGATTAGCAAAAACCTAGCAATTTCTTAAATATCAATCAACATGCGACCGATTAAATGTGTTTTGGTTTATCCCTGTGATGGAATTCTAAGAGGCTGCTGAAAAGAATGAAACAGTTTTATCTGTGGCAGGTGTGGAACCAGGTCTCCTACAAGTTATTAAATGAAAAAAGCAAAGCGTGTGATTGTGTGTATTAAGGAGTCATCCTTGATTCAACTCTTTTCTTCTGGCACATCTCACTTTTTCCCTTGTTATTTCCACTTCTAGAATGCTCTTCCCATAGGTCTTCCCAACCTGGTTTTTTGTCATTCAGATGCTGTCTCAACAAAAATATTCCTCAAAGAAGCCTTCATTGATCACCCTATATAATGTTGCCTCTCTGCCCCCTCTCACATTATCGTGTTTTAATGTCTAATCATCTGTCATTATTGGAAATTATCTTACTTGCCTTTATACTGTTTAATCGCCCATTCCTTCCAACATAAATGCTGTGAACGGCCATCTGCTTCACTCACCATGGTATTCCCAGTTCCTATCAGTGTCTGGCATGGAATAGATGTTTAATAAATTGTTGAATAAATGAGCAAATAAATCAAGGTTTATGATATGCTAGCATTTATGAGCAAAAATATGTAATTGTATGTGCATGTGTCTGTATATTTCCTGTGTTTTCTACATGTGCACATACATACACAGATACAGACACACATATTTCTGCCAAAGTAAAAGTCTGGGGCCTGGGGAATAGAGGTGGGATAAAGCTACGTTTTTCATTGAATACCCTCCTTACATACATATATGTGTCAGTTAGTCAATAAATGCTTCTCAAATAAAAATACAGGATAGGCAGAGGAAGAGGAATCCCAACGGAATTTTTTAAAAAGAGCAATCAGAGAAGTAGAAGAAAATCCAATATATTGTGGTGTCATGGAAACCAAGACAGGGAATTTAAAGGATGGAGTAATCAACAGTGCCAAAATGATACTATAATTTCTAGAATAGTATGACTGGAGCCAGAGATGGCTTTAAAGATGTCTACTCCAACCCAGAGAGTACTGAATTCACCTATACAAACCTCAGCAGTGCATGTGCACAGGTCTACTGACCAAACAACAAAACACACATACAGAAATGCTGCCCAGCCAGAGATCACATAATGACTGCCAGGCTCCATTCAGTGTTGAAAGAACACAGAGAACCCATTCAAATCATGTGTAGTCAATTGCTGGCATGGGAAGTAACATTGTCTTTCATTTTAAATGCTGAAATATTTTACACTGTCTCAAGATTTGTACCCAGATTTGTTTTAATCACATAGGGTAAAGTGACAGACACAGAAACAGCTGCCTTTGAAAGAAGAGTTTATTAGTCACAGTTCCTAAGAGAGGGAGGCATGCTGTGTCATACAGGGCCGCACGGAGAGGCACACAGGTGTGTCAGGAGACAAAAGGAGAAAGGGAAGACCCCGGCTGAGAGACTTGATTATGGTTTCTATGGGAAGAAATGAGTGAGTGGAGTAGAAAGCTTGAGCAAGTTTAAGATTGGATAGTTCGAATAATTTCAGCAGGCTCTGGACTACACGGGTGGTCTCTAATAGTCCAGGACCCTGCCATGGGTGATTAGGGTGGGAGAAATGTTGGCTTGGCATGTAAGCGTTAAATAAAGGAGGTGACTGAGGCTATGGGCTCTGGATTGGTTGGTTTGCATCTTAATGACATTCTCACAGGGGAAACATCTGCCCCTTCTTCTAACTTTCCACTCGTCCAGTTACCCCGAAAACTGGAAAAGTATTCATTTACCAGAACTGCAAACTCCTGGTGATCTAGCCACTTCCCTTCAGCTGAAAGTTGCCACTTCATAGGGACAGGACCTATGCAATTAAAGTAATGGGAACTTTCCCATCTTAAAGACATTTGGATACCTAGGAACTAGTGAGCACTGAGAGGAGCAGTCTCTCCAGGCCCACAAGGCTTCCAAGATGTTGAAGCATCATGAAACATAGACAATACAAAACATAATTAATACACATACTCCCAAAATGATACCTAAGACATTGTGCATGGAATAAAATTTTTCTGTAACCCTTCAACTGGACCATCATTGATTCCAGCTGTCTTTCTATAACAAATCCCATCATGGGACTGAAATCAATGCCTCACCAAATCCTCTCTTCACCACAGCCCCTTACTTCCCAGCTCTCACTTCTTTGCTCTGAGACCACCCCTCATCATCTTCATCAACAGATTCAACCCTTTGGCCCACATGTTCTCTCCACCTGTCTGCCACCAAAAGGAAGCTCTTTCACTTTCCTTCAAAATCAGGTTCTCTTGGACTAATGTTTAATTACTTGAGCCAACACTCTCAGTTCCATTGTCTGTGTTCTACACGCCCCATTTACAAATCTCAATCCTATTTTCTGACTCTCTAATACAAATCTCTGAGTGCTTAATACTACTGAAGACAAATCTCATTACTCTTTTTAACAGGCCACTGTAATTCTGTAAGATCCAACTCAGATGGGCCTTATCCTCTGCCCTGCTATACTGCTATATCAGTGGGTTCCTTCCTTGGCTGCATGCTGGAATCACCCAAAGACCTTTAAAAATACTAATGACTGGGCCTGATACCAGAGATTCTGATTGACTTGGTATATTATTCCTTTTTGATACTGCTGTAAAGAACTGCCAAAGACTGAGTAATTTGCAAAGAAAAGATGTTCAATTGACTCACAGTTTGACATGGCTGGAGAGGCCTCAGGAAATTTTGCAATGGCAGAAGGTGAAGCGCAAAGCAAGGCACCTTCTTCATAAGGTCACAGGAAGAAGTCCTAAGAGGAAAGAGCCCCTTATAAAACCATCAGATCTTATGAGAACACACTCACTATCACGAGAACAGCCTGGGGGAAACCTCCCCTATGGTTCAATTACCTCCATCTGGTCTCTCCCTTGACGTGTGGGGATTGTGGAGATTATGCAGATTTGGAGGATTGCAATTCAAGACGAGATTTCGGTGGGGACACAAAGCCTAATTATATCACTTGGTCTTGGTGTAAGTCAGGCACTGGGATTTTCGACAACTCACTTTAGGTGATTCTAAGGTGTAGTCAAGGTTAAGAGCCACTGCCTTCTAATCATTACTCCAGTCCTTCACAGTCCTTCACCCTCCTTCTGCCTAAATCTAACCCTCCTTCTTGAGTTCCAGATCTCATCTTCACCTACCTCCTCAGAGAGCTCATACATTACTTACTGCTACTATCTCCCATGCTTAGAACCCAGGTATATGAACATATTTAAGGTAGAAAAGTTCCAATTATTTTAATTGCACAGGTTCTCTTTCTTGACGCAGCAACTTCCAACTGAGGGGAAGTGGCTAGATCACCGAGTTTGCAGTTCCCTGTCAATGACTACTTCCTACAAAACGTGTCCTGGAGACGTGGACAATTAAAAGGGGGCTATAGGGCGGGAACTAGAACACCATTATCCAGAAGGAAAAAAGAAAAGGTGAAGTAAATGTGGAAAAATACTTATTAAACCTTTAATGAAATTTCTTTGCATATAAGACCGTTTCTCACATCTAAGCTATGGCTCACTTAGAGAAGTAATATTTATGTAGCCCTTTTGAGGGCAACATTTCTCCAAGATATTTGAGTTGTAGGTAACAGCTAAGCCTTTATATTAAGCTTATTAATGACTTAAGTCTTTGCCTAGAGCTTCTAAAGTACCAGTCCTACATAGTGGAGATTAAGATTTCTATGATCCTCCTGACAAGGGGCAAATGTACCTCCTTCATCCTACAATGGGAGGAGAGGCCGCCTAGCCACACAAGCTCCCTTAATCCAGCAGTCAGTTCCCTCAGCTGCTCCTGGTGGCCTTCTTCCCTGGAGTGTCTGCCTCCTCCCCAAGCTGTGCCTGATTTATGGGTCTTACTGAATCACCACGGAGGTCCGGGTTGTCTCCAGCCTTCAGCTGCTCTCTGAAGCAATTGCTGCCTTCTAGGAAACAACCATGAAAGTGAATTTAATCCATCCTGTCTTGTTACAATAAAGCACACATCACGAAGAGAAAAGTTAAGTGCTTCACCTGAACGTTGCTGGAGCACAGCACCTGTAGAGACGGGCGGGGCCTCGGAGAGAAACGTGGCAGTGCCCGTAGCACAAGGGCATTGAGACAGGCTACCTGGATCTGGATTCTGATCCCTCAAGTTCCTGGGCCTCTGATTCTTCAGTGGATAAGCTGGAATTGACATTAGCACCTGCCTCACAGGGTTGTGATAATCATGGCTAATATAGGAAATGTGCTTAGAACAGTGCCTGGCACTGTTAGCTGTTATTAGTAGGGCATTATTAATGGCAGATATTTTCTGGTAGGTAGGATCAGTGCAGAAGTCCTGGAGCTATTCTAGGCAAAGAAAATCACTAGTTTTATACTGCAGGCCCCTTACGTTGAAAGAACACACATTCGAAGAAAAATTGATGTATATTTGGTAGGGCTTGGGCAAGGGGCTTGTTGGTTGGAACAGCAGGAAAAGGAGAAAGCACATTTCCAGTCTACCTTTTCCACCTCTGCTTGTGTAGGGCTTGGACAGGTCTCTTGCCAAGATCCTGTATCTTGGCTGCTGTTCTCCCTGGACAAACTGAGGATCCCGAGGTGGTTGTGATTTTGTTTTGCTGAATGGCCCTCTTTCCTGTACATAAGGAATTCTGAGATGGGAAGAATAATAATGTACTTGGAAAGGCTAAGAACTGGCTTAGAAGTGAAGTTGAGGTTAACAGGGTAGGGCTTAGAAATGGAGTTGAGGTTAACTGGTGAGAATGTTGGTGGCATTTTTAAAACTTACACTCCCCGCCCCCCGTCATTTAAACAGAAAAATCATTTATTAGGGAAAGATCCACAGAATCTGTAGGAGGGCAATGGAGTTGGGCAAGAACGAAGCCAGGAACCAATGCACAACACACAGTGGGACTGCTCCAGTGAAGACCCCACATTTCTGCTGCTAGTGACTGACGACACATCATGCTGGGGAGTCAGATACCAGCCCCTCAGCCCTGAGAAGCTGCGTGCTCCGTCACTTCCTTCTCTCCATAAGATGCTTGCCTCATCACATGACCCTGTCCAGAAACAGAATCATCCATGGGAATCTGATTGAGGAAGACTGAGTTACTGGGAAGGAGTCAGCTGTAATGGGGAAAGTGATTTCAGGACATCAAAGATGTTTGGGTGATTTTTAGGAAGGTTTGCAATGTGGTGTAGGGGGAGCCCTCCCTCTCTCACCCCTCAGCCTCCACACCAAAATCAATTACCTGTTATTGCACTGGGACTTGCGGCCCATGAAGGATGCAATTATATCCTGGCCACAAGGCTAGAGAAGGAAATCTAAGGAGATTCAGTCACAATATGATTATGTTTGCAAAATATAAGCCATTTTCAGCTTTACCTCATGTCACCGTTAAACTTGAAAGTCATTCATCTTTGGCAAAAGATTTTTCTGCATGAGTAGTTGAAATTAAAAGCTCCAGCAAAAGTAATTTACCCCCAAATTGTTTAAACCATTTTACCCAGAATATTCCTGGAAATCTATGTTATCAAAGAGTACAACATGATACAATTCATTGTATTTTCCTATAAGGACAATATGATAGAGGGTTGGTTTTCTGGCTAAAAATTACCATTAAATTAATCCTCTATGTGGCCACAAGTACACCAAAATAAAAGTATTATCAGTCTTTGAAATAATTTAAAGTAGTCAAATAACACTAATTCTTTAATAAAATCTGTATAAGCAGTACTATTCTTAATGCAAGAGTCCCAATCATAAAAAGCACATATAGATCCTAAAAAATATAACTTAATGATATGATAAACTTAACCATTTTTATAATAGACTAGATTTAGTAATCTTTTATAAAATCTAGATTGTTTTTCATAGAAAGAACTTTAGAATAAATGTTTAGACAGCCTGGATATCTTAAAATTGTTTTTTTAAAGGACTTTTGAAATAAGTATCTTCTTCTTTTTTTTTTTTGAGATGGAGTCTCACTCTGTCACCCAGGCTGGAGTGCAGTGGTGCAATCTCAGCTCACTGCAACCTCTGCCTCTGGGGTTCAAGTGATGCTCCTGCCTCAGCCTCCCAAGCAGCTGGGCCTACAGCTGTGTGCCGCCGTGCCTGGCTAATTTTTGTATTTTTAGTAGAGAGGGGTTCTCACCATGTTGGCCAGGCTGATCTGGAACTCCTGACCTCAAGTGATCCACCAGCCTTCCTCCAAAAGTGCTGGGATTGCATGTGTGAGCCACCACATCCAGCCTTCTTCTTTAAACATTTCTTTGATAAGCAGAAGCCTTCAAAATCATTCTACTGATCTTAATGCTACCTCACACTAGTAGAGTAGGATTTTAAATATATGTTTGATGGTGGCTATATTAGTAATGATTATTATATTAGTGCTTTTCCCACTAAAACTCAAAAAACTAAAAAACTCTAAAATCTAACCAGTATAATATATAAAGCTTAGAATCAGACCTCTGACTCCCTTTAGGAAATACTTGACATTGGGCCAGGCTTGTGTGGCCTAACCCAGCCCCAATTTTCTCCTTCTTCAAATGAAATAATGTCTTTGAAATTAAACACTATACAAACATAAGTTTTTTTTTCTTTTAGTGGAAAAAGAAGTGGAACACTCTTCTAGCAAGACAAGAGCTAGAGAGACATCTTTATTATGGGAGCTGGGAGAATTTCTCTGGATTCCTCTTCCTTTGACTTGGAGGTAGACAGAGAGAGGAAGGAGGTCTGTAGGCAGTTTCTCAGTCAGCACCCCTCACTTTCCCACCCCATCTTCAAGACAGCCGCTATATGTTTACTGCCAACAGAAACAGAGGCAAGATGAAAAAGGGCTCCTGTGCCTCCGAATAGCTTCTGGACCTCAATTTGCTCTTGGATAATCATTGGCAGCCCCTACACTCACTATCCTCTTTTGGCCTTCCTCTGGCTCCAGTGTGCCCATGTCCACACTACCTGGCCAGAAGAAGGCTTCCTGAACTGGACTCTGTCCTATCCTTTGGGCTTAACCCAGCAGTCCTCTGCAGGCTACAGTCACCTTCCAGGAAGCGAGGGAGTACTGAAATTTTCTGCATTTACTGAAAAGCTTGAGGAACAGTTTCAACTAACAGAGCTTCTGAAAAGTTGCTTCCAAAATATCTCTCACAACCTCCCGAGGATGGCATAAAACACTTCAGGTCTGAGGCAGAGAACTGTTGGAACAGTTTGTATTTTGCAAAGGAGAAAAATATAAAAATGTTCAGTTTACCAGGCACAGCAGGATAGAAGCAAATGTGTGAGGAAATAAAAATTAATCTTTCTAGCATTGGCTTGACTACCACCTTTCTTCTAAAGTCTTCAAAGCATTTCAACATAAAATACTTGCTATTCAGCTGGGTGCAGGGGCTCACGCCTGTAATCCCAGGGCTTTGGGAGGCCAAGGTGGGTGGATCATGAGGTCAGGAGTTCAAGACCAGCCTGGTCAATGGTGAAATCCCATATCTACTAAAAATAAAAATAAAAAAAATTAGCCAGGCACAGTAGAGTGTGCCTGTAATCCCAGCTACTTGGGAGGCTGAGGCAGAAGAATCGCTTGAACCCATGAGGTGGAGGTTGCAGTGAGCCAAGATCACACCACTGCACTCCAGCCTGGGTGACAGAGCAAGACTCCATCTCAAAACAACAACAACAACAACCAAAAAAAATCCCCAAACAACCTACTATTCACTGAGGGCTTATCATGGACTGGTGTTGGAAACATTAAGTTGGCCCTGCCCCCATGGCTCCTTTGTGGAGCATACCTTTTAGTTTGTAATTAGTGGTAAGTGGGTAACAGCTGCCTACTTGGTAGATTCTTTAGTTATGTGTATATGTAGAACACCTGTGTATTAATAAGAATCACCTGTCAAAGAGCAAATAAATATGTGGATGAATCTCTGCCCAGGCCCTTCAGTCCCAGAGAGCTGTAAGCCCCACAGGCTCTCAGGCTGTTGGTCCCCAGGATAGATCCACTCTGCATGGCTGCCTGGGTGTCTGCCTCTCAATACCTTCAGCCCACCTGGGTGGGGGTCTCCTGACTGAGCAGGTTCTTAGTAAGTGCTGCCCAAATGTGGGGACTCGAACCCAGTCCCAGGATGAAGAGTTGCCGGAGCGACAAAGAAAGGAGAGGCTAAGCTGAAGGTATCCCAAGTACATTTGGAAAGAATCCCCTGGGCAAACTGCGGAGCTCGGAAGGTATCCCGGGAACATTTGAAAAAAATCCCCCAGATGAGCTAAGGAGGGCACAGAGGACTGAGGGGAGACTCCCAGGTGAGTTAGGGAGACCCTGGGGTTAGGCAAAGAACATTAGAGAAAAAAATCTCCCGGGGTGAGCTGGGGGAGCTTGGCATTAGCCCAAGGACGTTTGAAAAAATCTCCTGGGGTGGCAGCTGGGGGAGTTCAGTCACATTGGGATAACATGGAACAAAGATAAGGCAAACATGGGGCTTATTTGATGCGGTCTGTTTTTGCTTTGGTGTGTTTTGCCCTGGAGCTGTTTCAGACCAATGAGGAGGAAGAAGATTCAGGAGAGGAGGAGTGTGATAAAGTATGTAAAGAAATTATAGAGCAAAAAGTCAAATGAGGAAAAGATGTGCCCGTCAGCCCCCTCAGTATCTTGTCAAGGGATGACCAGGTCCTCCTGATATTTCTACCTCTGCTTCTGTTGGTATTTGTATTCCTAGAACTACGGTAACCACTTCAGGCATTTGTATTCCTAGAATTAGGGTAACTGGTTTCACCAAAGCCAGAATTCAGCAAGTGAGAAAAACGGGAGATTTGGAGGCATGGCGATTTCCAGTGGTGGTACACCCTCAAGATCAGGGGCAAATACAGGTTGCTTTTGAACCCCTTCCCTTCAGATTGCAGAAGGAGTTTAAGCAGGCCATTAGCCAGTATGGGTTTGAGTCTCCGTTTGTGCTAGGATTATTAAAAAACGTAGCTATTTCTTGCCAGCTGATTCCAATAGCTCTGATTTTGGGAAATGGGTTGTGGGGTCTTCCTTGGGCACCAATCCAAACCAGGGCCCATCCAGTACAAGCTATTCCCTCATCCCTATACAGTGCTTGCTCCCTGCCATAACTGGGAGCACAGCAGATTTGTGCAGTTTTCAAAGAGTAAACATTTTACTGGGAGAGCCACCACAAAAAATACCTACAGGAGTTTGTGGCCCTTTATGCCCCAGAACCATGGGCTTCTAGGAAGATGTAGTCTTACTGCTCAAGGAGATAGGATTCATACAGGTATTATTGATGCAAACTTTATAGGGGAAATTCAGATTGTAGTGTCTGCTTCCATTCCTCGGAGTACTGAGCCTGGGGAACGCATAGCACAGCTTTTAGTTATACCAGGTGAAAAAATAGGAAAAAGTGAAACTAAAAGAACAAGAGGACTTGGAGGTATAAGCACACGAGACAGAACAGCATATTGGGTAAACCAAACTACTGGTAACATCCTACATGTGAGATTATGGTTCAAGGAAAGAAATGTAAAGGATTGGTAGATACTGAAGTAGATGTTTCTATTATCTCATTCCAACATTGGCCACTTTCTTGGCCTGTGAAAAATGCTCAGTTCAATGTGCTTGGAGTAGGGCAGGCCTCTGAAGTGTATCAAAGCAGTCATATTTTAACCTGCGAGGAACCCGAGGGACAGCTTGGAACTATTCAGCCTGTTGTGATACAAATCTGTTAATTTATGGGGAGGAGATTTGTTACAGCAATGGGGAGCTCAGGTTTTAATACCTGAACAATCATATAGTCCCCCCCAAGCCACCGAATGATGCAGGATTAAGTTTTTTGAGTTTGCCAAGAGGAGGACAGTTAACAGCAGCTGAACAATACCTGAATAAACAATCCAAGGAAGAAACTGTACGGCAATTGATCTGATGGTGAGATCCACTCACAAAGAATCGGGAAAGATAATGTAACAATATGGAGGAAAGGAGTTGCTTGTATTTCTGTAGGTCCAAATCAACAACCAGTGTGGGGACCATCCAGACATTCAAAGCCATACTATGAGCCAGATACCAAAAAAGAGACTTGCAGAGGATCCCCCAGTCACAGAGATGGCGAGCCTAACATCGATGGGGGAGTACTGTCCCACAAGGGGAACACACCAAACATCACCACCGACTTGGGGTCAAATTAAAGAAGCTTTCACAAATAGTGGAGGCAAACCTGAAGAAAACAAGACGGCCTATTACGGTAATCATGATGACAGTTATCGCGATTAAAGTGAGTATTTCTGGAGTTGGGTTAGAAGCAAAAGAAAGTTTCACACATTGAGCATATATTCTTTCCTTCCTTTGATGATCTCCGGCCTTAGTATTTTGTGTAATAATTTAGGAAATAAAGCAACAAGGTTTTGGCCATCAAAACCTGAATGCAAATAAAGAATGATCCCCTAAGTTAAAAACATTAACCTGGAGATATTGTGTTGATAGAGGCTGAGGTGCTGTGGAACAATTCCTGTGGAGTTACTAATCACTGGTCCCCTAAGGGGATACTTAGTATTGATTGCACCAGTCAGTTCTCTTGTAGTAACGCAGAATTCAGATGGTAGATAAAGGAAAAATTATTTGGAATTTATACAGAGATCAACAACTCTATTGTCTGGAGAAAGGGCATTATTAGGACCATGACCAAAAATAGTATGGCCAATGTTTAGAGTTGAATAAAAAGAACTTTGAAAAATACCTATGGCCCTAAAACCAATAAAAGTCTGGGAAGGAAAATACAATAGAGAATCAGCCTCTAGTTCTTCATTAGAAATTTACAAGAAATAATACAGCTCTGAATCTAAAGAGCTTTTAAATCACCCATATCTTTTGGTGGTAGGAGAGTTACAGATTGACTTTAGTAACTCTAAAAAGTATGAGACTGAACATAATCGGGAGAGAATAAAACAGCATCTGGGAAGGCCGTTAGACAGTAAGCAAGGAGGAGGGACCCAAAAGGCCCTCGACGCCCCTTTTCGGCAAGAAGTAGTTACAGAAGAATGACCTCCGCCCTATTTTCCAAAAGATTTTTGGATCCCAGCTCCTTAAGAAATATAAGAGTAGGTAATTTTTTTTTTTGGGATATAAAAACGTATTAGGCAATGTTGCATACTATGAAAATTCTTCAAAATGCAACAGGAGGAGATATAAAGACACAAAGAAGTGTGTAGTGATACATGGCTATCAGAACACACTAAAGAATCCACACTGCTTCCCCCCTTTACCTAGAAAAGGAAGCTTCTAGGTTACCTCTTCAGGAGGTTCCAAGATGCTTCAGGAAGCTAATAGATTGGCAGCCCTAAAATTTGGATGAAAAACACTTGGATCTATGATTGCTGTTGTGATTGTTATTAATCTGTTTTGTTTCTCTTTGTGTAGTCTGCAAGAACGGATCCAGAAGCCTCTGAGAAATAGCCTACCAACATGGAGCTGTACTTGCTTACCTAGCTTTGTGAAACAAAGAAGGGGGAAGAGGTTGAGAAATGTTAAGTTTACCCTGCCCCCATGGCTCCTTTGTGGAGGATACCTTTTAGTTTGTAATTAGCGGTAGGCAAGTAACAGCTGCCTATTTGGTATATTCTAGAGTTATGTGTATATGTAAAACACCTGTGTATTAGTAAGAATCGCCTGTCAAAGAACAAATAAACATGTGGATGAATCTCTGCCCAGGGCCTTCAGTCCCGGAGAGCTGTAAGCCCCACAGGCTCTCAGGCTATTGGTCCCCAGGATAGATCCCCTCTGCCTGGCTATCTGGGTGTCTGCCTCTCAATACCTTCAGCCCTCCTGGGTGGGAGTCTCCCAGTCGAGCTGGATCTTGGTAGACTGGACAGACATTGTTCTAAGTGCTCTGCATGATCATCTCATTTAATCTTCACAAAAGCCCATGAGTCAGCTATTACCATCCTCTCCATTTTATGTCAGAAGAAACTGAGGTAATAGAGACTTTAACTTGCCCATTGATGTAAATGCACAAGGTGGGAACCAAGATTCAGACTTGCACAATCAGGGTCTAGAACCTATACCTTTAGACACAAGGCTATGCTACCTCCAGAGGGGTCTTGGTCAGCCAAGCAGAGGAAATGACCTCCACCACAGAGTGCATCTGATACTGAAAAATATTTGAAAATCTTGGGAAAATGTCACAACCAGGATGGAATTCCCAGATCCCAGACCACAAGATCTCAAATCCCCTACCCCAACACATGAGTCAGAAGCAGTCTAGTGGGGGCCAGGGAGAGGAGGGAGGTGAGGAAGTTAGGAAGCTTAGAGAAAGAAGAAGCCAACATTCCCCACTTCAAGCTTTTAGGGTTGGGAGTCAGAAGAAACTTTATCTTAAAACCAGGTTTATAGTTTTGATTTTTAACTTGGACTGGATATTTTTAAGATTGTGATGAGAATGTAATCTCACTGGGGAGTTGGTTTATTGAACAAGCTGAATTCACAAAGTGTAATCACAAAAGAGTTCTTTCTGTGTTCTTTCTCATCTTCCTACCTCAAACCTGCACTGCGGGGATAGTCCTTCCCCCTGCCTTGGACTAAATCCATAATAAGTAGCATAAATGTTCTGGATCCTCCCAGAAAATCAAAACATTTTCATTCACTTTAAGTCCCCAAAACATTCTCACTGCGGACTTAAAGATACCCAGCCCAAGGTAAAATCAAAACTCTAAACCTTATTTTAAGATAAAGCTGCTTCTGACTCCCAACCCTAAAAGCCTGAAGTGGGTAATGTTGGCTTCTTCTCTCTTCTCTAACCTTCCTAACTTCCTCACCTCCCTCCTCTCCCTGGCCCCCACTAGACTGCTTCTGACTCCTCATGTGTTGGAGCAGGGGACAGAAACGGGTAAGAAGCAGAGGTGTTCTTGTTGATGGAGAGTGGTGCCACCTGGAAGCACTTGACGAGCAATAAGATCAGACTCAAAGTCTAGAGAACAAAGCTGGAGGAGCTTTCATCATGAATGAATGCCAGGGCAGCCTGGGATGAGAGTAAGGAAAGAGATTAGAATCTGTTTCCCATTTCTGCTATAACAAATTGTCACACATTTATGGCTGAAAACAACATAAATTTATTCTCACAGTTCTAGAAGTCAGAAGTTCAAAATCAATTTTACTGGGCTAGGGTCAAGGCATTGGCTGGGATTGTTCCTTCTGGTGGCTTCAGAGAAAAACTCATTTCCTGGCCTTTTTCAGCTTTTAGTGGCTGCCTGCATTCCTGGGCTTGTGACCCCTTCCTCATTTCACTCTAACTTCTTGCTTCTATCTTCATATCTCTCGGCCTTTGTTGTGGGCTGCCAATCATCCTGTTCCATTCAGCTCTTTCATGGATACAGCTGACTGGGGCTGTGGCTCTATGGGGGCAGGGGAAGAAATGAAGGAATGCAGCCAGGACAGGGCAAGCCGCAGCACCAAGCAGCTACAAGACAGTCAGATCGTGAGCATTACATGAAAGGCATGTGGAATATTTTCCTAAAGCAGCATGTTTAATTCTTTGTAAAAGGCCCGTCACAGTTTCCCCAGCTTGATATGGGCTTGACCCTAAAGAGGAGATGGAGGCAGGTAGAAAGATCTGATGCTGATGTTCCTGCCTCTCTCTCTCTCTCGGGACCCTTGTGATTATATTGGGCAAACCTGGTTAACCCAGGATAATCTCCCCATCTCAAAACATTTAACTTGATCATCTCTGCAAAATCCCTTTTGCCATAGAAGATAACAGAAATTGACTTGGGAGATTAGGACAGAAAGTGGACACATGTGCAGGGTCGTTATTCAGCCTATCACCAGATCCAAAATATTAAGAAAATATTGAGGCAAATGTTTAGGCTTGGAGGGAGGCCAGAAGGCTCTAGAAATAAAAGTGAGTCAGTTTCCTTAACTCAAGGCCAGAAAGCAAACTGTATCTAAGAAGAGCAGGAAACACGCAGCCAGAACTCTTTTCTCTGCTCCTTTTGAGTATTAAGAGATCTCGTTTTGCTTGATTCGGTCATTGAAAAGATCTTGACTGCAGAAAGACATTACTTCTGCTTTTGCAAACCTCTGCACAGAATTCCACAATGTCAGAGCATGAGGAGACCTCTGCCTTCTTCCACTGCAACCACTTTTAGAAAACAATGTGAGAGAGGAGAGATCCAAGATGGCTGATTAGCAACAGCTCAGGAATGTAGCTCCCAGTGAAAGTGCAGAGAATGAGCGGACGCTGCACTTTCCAACGAATTTTTGTTGCCCACAGACCAGGAGATTCCCGGCAGAGGAGCCACACGGGTCGCCAGCGCGACTCTTTTGGCCGGCGCGGCTGTTTTGCCGGTGCCCCAGCGCGGCGCTTCCCGGTGCGGAGTCTACGGGACGGACAGGCTCGGCTGGTCCCATCCCCACAAGGAAAACAGCAATTGGAAGTGCTGAGGACTGAGAGTTTCACAGCAAGCACAGCGAACCCGGGAAGGTCCGGCTCTGTGGGGAAGGGGCGTCTGCCAAAGGAAAACTAAGAAACAGAAAAACTTCATCACTGGGCAGAGAGAGATCCAAGATGGCCACGTAGCAGCAGCTCAGGATTGTAGCTCCCAGTGAAAGCGCAGAGAGCAAGTGGACGCCGCAATTGCAGATGAATTTTTGTTGCCCACAGACTGGGAGATTCCCAGCGAAGGAGCCACCTGGGTCACCAGCGCGACTCTTTTGGCCGGCGCGGCTGTTTTGCCGGCGCCCCAGCGCGGCGCTTCCCGGTGCGGAGTATTCGGGACGGACGGGCTCGGCTGGTCCCATCCCCACAAGGAAAACAGCAATTGGAAGCGCCAAGGACTGAGAGTTTCACAGCAAGCACAGCGAACCCGGGAAGGTCCGGCTCTGTGGGGAACGAGCATCCGCCAAAGGAAAA
>CAUYQU010021384.1:0-14054 GCA_963574635.1 Cheracebus regulus
GTTTTAATGGTTAAGTTTTTTTTTTTTTTTTTTTTGAGACAGAGTCTTTTTCTGTCGCCAGATACCAGGCTGGAGTGCAGTGGCGCAATCTCGGCTCACTGCAACCTCCACCTCCTGGGTTCAAGCAGTTCTCCTGCCTCAGCCTCCCAAGTAGCTGGGACTACAGACGTGCGC
The DNA here is from genome assembly GCA_963574635.1 of Cheracebus regulus. NCBI lineage: Eukaryota > Metazoa > Chordata > Mammalia > Primates > Pitheciidae > Cheracebus > Cheracebus regulus. Next base: position 175 of record CAUYQU010021384.1, read on the forward strand.
CACCACGCCCAGCTAATTTTTATATTTTAGTAGAGATGGGGTTTCACTATGTTGGCCAGGATGGTCTCGATCTCTTGACCTCATGATCTGCCCACCTCAGCCTCCCAAAGTGCTGGGATTACAGGTGTGAGCCACTGCGCCTGGCCTAATGGTTAAGTTTTATTAAAGTTTAGGTGATTTCTACCAGATCAAAAAATTGCTACTGTAATATGAAGCCCTGTCTCTACTAAAAAAAAAAAGATTGCCAGGCACGGTGGCTCACGCTTATAATCCTAGCACTTTGGGATGCTGAGGCAGGCAGATCACCTGCAGTCGGGAGTTTGAGACCAGCCTGACCAACATGGAGAAACCCTGTTCCTACTAAAAATACAAAATTAGCCGAGCATGGTGGTGTGTGCCTGTAGTTCCAGCTACTCGGGAGACTGAGGCAGGAGAATTGCTGGAACCCAGGAAGCGGAAGTTGTGGTGAGCCAAAATTGTGCCACTGCACTCCAGCCTGGGTGACAGAGCAAGACTCCCTCTGGAAAAAAAAAATAGAGGATTAACTCTATTGCATAACAGAAGTTCATTATAGTGACTCTTGCTATAGATTTATTAGTTGTTTTCAACAAACAAATCTGACTTATATTTGAGTTTAAGCAGCTTTCAGAGACATCTCACATTTTAGACAAATTTTCAGGTAAAGGGTTGCTAACACATTTTAGATAGTTAACTGTATATGCTAGGTAGATCTGGTCATAAAGTTTGAGCAAACTTAAATCGTCAAGTATATCAATTGGTCTGAGTCAGTTTCCCTAATTTTAGCACAGTATTTTAATATGGTGTGGGAGAAAATTGATGGTTGTGTAGTTGAGTTTTCTGTCCACCAGGGTGAGCTAGTTGCCCTAAAAATCAAGAGAAGACATTCCCTTTGATTTAAATTCTAACTTGCTCTGCTTTGATAAATTGTAGCTTGTTCTCAGTCTGGTTTTCTGTGTCAGCAATGCTTTAAGTTAGTCTTCTCTGTGTAATTTTAGCAGGAGATGAAGCCACTCGGTCCTTTTAACCACCTGCCCTCCTGACCCTTCATGTGACCCATGGCTTATAGCCAGGCTGGTGCATCAGGAACAGTCATAGTCTGCAAAGCCATTATGGTGATTCATTCTAAAAATCACCTTTAAAAATAGCAAGGACATGTGACCTAAGGTAGAAGAACTTGAGCTTTGTGTTGCACAGAGTGTCTCTTCTAATAATACTGAGTATAAGATATAAATTAAATGTAGGCTTGGGGTTGGACTTCTTTTTCCAACATGCTTTGCTATATATGATTTTGCAACTTGGGGTTGCTGTGGAAATCCTGTACCTACCTCAAAGTTGTCCTGATATTGAATGAAACAATGTATTTAAAATCTTGTAAGTGTTAGAAATTATTATTGTACAGTAAAATCAGTCACAGGAGAGCCAGGAGTTGAATGGTTTCTCTGTGAAATGACAATTTTTATACATTTAGAAAGTTTTTAGGGAACCTTCTTTGTAAACAAGATTTCTCTGTCATTTAAAAAATTCTGGTTCAGATATTTGAGACACTCAGAATTGGATGAATAAATTAAAGTGTGTTGAGCCAGGATGAAAGATAGGGGCAAAGAAATAGACCAAAAAATAAACTTCAGTTTTCTGCTTACCCATGGTGCATGCCTCGGCACCTTTTCTCCTACTCTTCCTTTTTGTTCTTTACCTCTCTGGCCCTCTTCCTCTTTGTGTCATAGCAGTGGTCTGCTATCTGTTTAACACCTCCTCATCGGATATCACCAGGCAGATATAACAGTGCAGGTGAGGGGTGTACCTTTGATTCATTCTGCATCATAAAATATCTGCATCATAAAATATTAACCTAGATTGCTCTAAATTCCAGATAAGCCTTAGGTGGTGAACTTTGCTCCCTTTCTTTCTCCCTTGGTTGTAATTCTTGTCATTTTCATCACAGCCCTGAGTTACAACAGGGAGACTTTTCTCCAGCTTTGTAGTGATCCAGATTTTCCTCCCCAAAGGCTTGTAAATGGAAGTGTTAAACGCTGTGCTTCCCCTGAGCTCCGGTTTCATGAGGATGAACTTACCGCATTTCCCATGTTGTCTGTCAGTGGTTAATCTGGAGCTCCAGAGTCTTGGCACGTTATTGCTTGTTATGACACCACATAACATTTATAGTCAATGAACTTCCTAGCAGGGACATCCTGTTTGGCACCAGTGAGCCCTTTAGTATTTGTAGAGATAACTGTCAGTGTCAACTTTGAAAGTTGTAGCACTGCAGGGCTACCCATTTAGGGTGAAAGTTTGAATGCAGCACGTTTTTTTCTGGTTCCCTTGATCTGGTTTCAGTAAATGTACAATGTAATAGACAGATGTGCATTACTCTGAGAGCTTCAGGATCCTGTGTGATTTAATTGTTGACCCAGATAAGAGGGATGTTTGGGAGGGGGATTTAGAGAGGAAGGGAGGATTTAAAAGTAACAAAATTAGAAAATATTTTGGGAGAAAAAGTCACTACCTTGTAGACATCTTTCCATTTTGATGAGAATCCCTTTGCAGCCTTCAGACATATTGGTGGGGTTTTCGATGTTGGGAGGTGGTCCTCGACTATTTGCTTCAATGTTAGGGCACCAGTTTCCTCCTCAAATGTATTGAGATTTCGACTGACTTTTGTTTCACTGGAGATAATTTTTAAAAGTATAATTAACCGAAATCTTGTGAACTGTACAGCAAAGCTGCTTTGTAGTGTAGCTAAGTCATACAAATGCTTGACAAATGTTACTCATGGTGGCAATCATCCAAGCATTGTTGGCACTGCATCTGTAGTTATTTCCAGTACTGCTGCTAGGTTAGACTTGATTGTGTGCAAACTTCCCCCAAGTTCCCCTTTGAGTGATATGATTTACAGCTCTAATAAAAAAGGCCTTAGGGAGCCCAGACTTTTGGTTTCTCCAGTGATTTCCTGGTTTGTTGTTATTGTTATTTATCATCTCTGATTTCTTTGCTTGAATTTCAGAATTTAAGTGCATTTGTTTATTATTAATGAAGTAGGCCACAATGGAACTTATAAATGCTCAGAAAAGGGTATAAGTATTTTAGAGAAAGTCTAGCAGTATCTAGTATCCACGAATTCAGAAGAATAATTCAAGTAGGTTTTTTTTATGGACAGTTACTTAGAATGGCTAATGTAGAAACACTTACATGTGGGTAATGTAACATCAGAACCTACAGTGCCCAGGTCAGCTTTTACAAATGGTTAAACATCTATAGGTATGAGTACATAAAAATGAAGGCTTGAATGTGTAGAGAGTTGACATGTCGCTAAATAGTTTCTAGGTGTGCTTATATTGTGATTGAGAATTATGTGGAAGCAGGGGTCTTTATTAGTCAACTAGGCTATGAAGACTTTAGTCAGATATCATGAACACCTGGCATTTTCCCATTAGCTAAATTAATGAACATCTTAAAGACCATACCTAAGGGAATAATGTCTCAAACCTTCTTGCTAAATACAAGGAGTCTTAAAATATTTTTGTCAGGTATGCTTTCTTCATGCATTGAGTATATTCCTTCATGCCATTTCCTTAAATCAAATTGCTTTAAGTGAACTGAGAGCTTTTATTTAAATTAAGGAATCTTCAGATGTGTCCTCCAGTGAGGCAGTCAACACTCAGTTTATCTGTCTTATTAATTAAATCTAGTAAATTTTAAATTAAATACAGTTGACCCTTGAACAAAACGTGTTTGAAATGCATGGGTCTGCTTATATGGGGATTTTCTTTTGCCTCTGCCACCCCCGAGATAGCAAGACCAACCCTTCCTCTTCCTCCTTTTCCTCAGCCTACTCAATGTGAAGACCAGGATGATGATCTTTATGATACTGTACCTCCACTTAATGGATAGTAAATTTAATCTTAAAGAGACTTCATGTATAATTCAAGTATTGGGGAAACCTTAACTAAAGCTATAAATCCAGAATCTGTCTTTAAAAAAAAAAAAAGGACATATTCGACATTTTTACCATATGGCAAAAGGTACCATAAAGAAAGTCAGTAACGATATGGTAGCTTTGGAAAGATGATTACAGTTTATAATATACAGGGTTCTTAATTTGACAAGACAAGCCAACCAATAGAAAAAACTGGACAAAACACATTCGAATGGGTCACTCATAAGAGTGCAAATCCAGATTGCCTACAAACTGATGAGCTAGTGCTCAAAGTTGAGCAGTTGGAGAAATACTAAGTGAAATAACAATGATAAGTCACTGTTTTAGTTTTTTCTTGCTGCATAACAAATTACTACAAGCTTCACACAATGTACGTTCATGATCTCAGTTTCTGTGAGTAAGAAGTTGAGCCTGGCTTTGCTGAGTCCACTGCCTTAGGGTCTTGCAAGGCTGTAGCCAAAGATGTCCTTCTTATTTTTTTAAAAAAAATAGATGCTGGAGGCTGCGTTCTTTCCTGGAGCTCAAGGTCTTCTTCCAATCTCACATGATTGTTGGCAGAATTTAGTTCCTTGCAGATATAGAACTGAGGCCCCTACTTTGTTGCTGGCTGTTAGCTGGGGGCCACTCTGAGATCTTAGAGGCCACTACAGGTTCCTTCTACATAGCCTTCTGACAGGCTCTCTCACTTGACTATGTGACATCTTACTTCTTCAAAACTATCGGGTGAGTCCCTGGCTTCAGTCTGCTAATAAAGGAATGTAATCATGGGAATGACTATCCCATTGCCTTAGCCATATTCTTTTGTACAGAAGCAAGTCATAAGCTCCATCCCCACATAGTGATAGGACTCATTGGAGGTCATCTTAGAATTCTGCCTACCATGCTCAATTTATCAATCTGGAAATGACTGTAAAAAAGCTATTACGTTTCTTGCCAGGGGGAGGTGGGAAGTATGTGTAGGAAGTGGAACTTGTATCTGTGACTGTGAGAAAGGAGAGTTACTATAGCCTTTAAAGTATCTTTCTAAAACAGATACATTTTTAAACCAGGCAATCCAGTCTCAAGAGTCTACTTTATGGAAATAAAGCCTCTAATATCCAAGGACACAGGATAAGGATATTTATTGCAGCATTATTGGCAGTGGCAGAAAATAGGAGCAAAGTGAATGCCCATCAGTAGGGGGAGTGGTTGGATAGAGCATGGTATGTTTTGGAATATTATACTCCTTTACAAAAATTGGCTATACACCAGTTGACTTTTAGGGATTTGCTAGAGGTAATTTAACTTTGTTGAGTGAGAAGGCCTAGATGGAGAAAAATGACCTAGTTCTTTGGGTCAAGGGAGGGTGTAGGAAGTATAAACTCCCTAGTATGTATGGTTGTGTGTCTGTATATGATTACATGTCTGTAGAGAGAACTGGAATGATATATACTAGATTTTTAGTGTGTGAGAGGCTGTTGAACAATATTCAGATGAGAGAGGGTGCCAAGCAAAAGAAGAAAAGGAAAAAGGAACTGTGAGTCTCTTTCCACAAGTCTAATGAATGTGATGTGGTCATATGTAAAACTTGATTTATATAGATAAACAGAATGAGAAAATACTATACCCTTAACATTGATTAATATCTGAGAATATTCCTATTTCTTGGTATAAAACTTTCAAAATGGATAATGAATATTTTCAGAGTGCTTTATTTAGCACTTTCTGTTGTCACAATGTATTATCTGAGTTTTAAAGTCAGTAACTGGCATTCAGATGCCTTAAATACAGAACAGTGTAGCAAAAAAGGGAGGGTCAGGAATTAAGGAATAGATGTTATGTTGAAAAGTCTTCTTTATTCAGCCCTATTAGGATTTGAGCAGATTCATGGCTCTTACTGAAACTGTAAAGTCTACTTAAGAAGTTATTTATATATCCGAAGTTAAGTAGAAATAACGTTTATTTCAGTTTCTAGAATCAAAGTTCTAATTTTGACAAATCTTCCACATTGGGGGTTTTACAAAACTGAATGAAACATCTAATTTTTAAATGCATTTTCTTCTAGTGTCTTTTTCTGAAGAAGAGAAATATCAGCTACAAAAATTTGTCAATAAATCTTATCTGCTGGACAAAAGAGCCTGTCGTCAAGCGTGCTACAGTTTGATTGATATCCTTCTGGCATATTGCTATGAAACCCGTGTCACTGAAGGAGAGAAGAATGTAAGTGCACGTGAGTGTGCATGTTGCTGTAGATTACTGTGCTGATGAGTGAACTGCATGAAAGCATCAGTCTCTTGTCTAGAGTAGAACCAGTGGTGATTAGTTATTCAGGGGATGCCCCCCGCAGAGTTGTGATGATGGTGGTGGGTACCCACATGCAAGCATACGTTGCTTAGTTGGTCTTTTTCACTTTTCTCTTGGCATTAGTCTCTGCAAAATAGCAGAGTAGGGAAGTTTAAGGGAGTAAAGGTGAGAGTAGAGAGGAAGGCCACCCTGAGCTCTCATCTCTTTTAGGCCAGAGAAGTGCTCTGTCACATGACACTTCACATTGGCAAGGGGATAAACTACCATACCCTGTTATATTTCTCTAAGCCAGAAGTCGGCAGATGCAAAATACGGCATTTTATAAAATAAATCTTAGTGTTTACCTGCAAGTGTCCTCATTTCATAGAATATGTGTACTTCTGAAAAATTATATGTAAATCAGTGTTTTTAAGACCTGAATTATATATTTTTTTGCTATTTAAAGGGATCATATTATAAAAGTAAATCCTTTTATAAATTCTTAAACCATCTTTTAAAAAATAAGGCTTTTTTGGTATCTCTTCTTAAACCATATTTGATTTTGTAAATGAAGAGCTAAACATGCTTCTCACCTATTGCCGATTGTATATTTAAAAAGGCTGGAAACCAAAAAACAGGCTTTTGTTAGTGTGGCCATGCAGCTGTTTATAATTGTCCTTGCTCAAAAGGTTATTTTTGATCTGAGCATATGCTTTCCTTTTCTGAATTACGCAGATAATTCACATTATAAAGGAAAATATACACATGAAGAAAATAATTAAGATTTCCTGTAATTTTAGTCATCAGAAATGACCGCTGTTACATGACGACATATCTCTTTCCAGTCTTACTTCAGTGTGCATGTGTGTGTCTATATTGTGTGTATTTACCTTGGGTCCTAATGTATATACTATTTAACCTGCTTTTTTCATTCAGCGTCATAGCAGTAACATAATATTAGAGTTAGCATTTTCCATGTACCATTTTTTGTTGTTGTCATGACTCTGAAAATTTCTAGGGTGACTCTAGACATTTGTGTCTGACTCTAAGATGACTGTTATTGAGTGCGTTAAGTGCATAATCTATCTGAAAATACTTTTTGTTTTCACTCATCTTTTAAAGATACTATAATTAGAGAAAATGTTTTCTTTGACCAAAAAAAAAAAGCTTCATATTAAATCTTGAAAACATGAGTGTTTAAGTATACTTGAAAAAATTTACCATTTTTTATTCTTGTATTTGCGTATTTGAAATCATGAAGTCTTACAACTTGAGACCTTCTCTAGAATGTACTTATTCTCACCAAAATTCTCTGAAAAGTCAAGTTTTCTAGCAGCTTCTTAAGTGCCACAGATAATACTTCAACTTTATCTTTGATTCCTTTGATAGATTATTTATGGATTGTTTGGAAGGCATGTAGCTTAGTTCAAAAAGGATGGAAATTGAGCAGGCATTACTTTGCCTTAACTTTTAGTTTCAAAGCCCCTGCTTATTTGCTCTCATGTTCTGGTACTCTTATCAGTAGAAAGGTTTTGTCTAAAATCCCGAGGAAAGTCAGCAGAAACTTCCCTCTAATAGACTGTGCATCAACAAAACAATTATTTTTCTATAGTTGTGAACAGTTCTTTGTTCTCATATGTCAGTGATCCTCAGACACTGGTTGAATAAATGGATTTGTTTGGTCTGTTTTTAAATGAATTTACCTCTAATGTGATGGTACTCTTTTCTCCAAAACAAATCAAGGTTGAATCTGCATGGAATATCAGGAAACTGAGTCCAACACTATGCTGGTTTGAGGTATGATTTCCAGTTGGGAGTTGTTTAGAGTTTGTTGTTCAGGAAGTTGTTTTTGTTATTTTTACTTTATTTAGGGTAATGCAAGCAATTCCTTGAATTTTTAAAAGTAAAAGCTCTGTTGTACAAGTCTGGTTTCTGTCTTTTAAATACAGTTCTGATAATGAAACCAGGTAGAGTATTTTGAAAGTTGGGGGAGGGAAACACACTTTGGAGAGAGGCTGGAGACACGGTTTGTTGGGGGAGAATGTGGGGCAGAGTTAGAGGTATGTTTCTAAGTTGGTATGTATTCAGGCTTGAAGCTCAAAGATGGAAGGAAACCTAGGTAATGAGTGACCATTAGGGTCTGTGCTAAGTACACACACACACACACACACACACACACACACACACACACAAATGTTTTTTGTATGATTTTTTAATATATGTGTGTATATATAAAAAAAACTTCACCTATTCTCAAGAAGTCTGTGAGATAAGCATTGCAGATTTTACAGGTGAGGAAACTTAGATCATATAGCTTAAATAACTTATCCTAGGTCCTACAATTCAAATGTAGGCTGGTTACATTTGATAACTCTTTTAGTATACTTGTAATTGTGTTTCTATCTGTTTTCTAAAAAATAGTTGTGTAGGTCTCACCAAAAATACCAAAGGACGATATCTTTAAATTTGTACATTTTGAACAAACTTGTACATCAAAACAGTAATTAGAAGCAGAAATTTTTAAAAAGTATCAATTTAAATAATTTAAATAATTGATGATTAGGCCGGGTGCAGTGGCTCACGCCTGTAATCCCAGCACTTTGGGAGGCCGAGGAGGGCAGATCACGAGGTCAGCAGTTCGAGACCAGCCTGGCCCCCAATATGGTGAAAACATGTCTCTACTAAAAAATACAAAAGTCAGCTGCGTGTAGTGGCAGGTGCCTGTTGTTCCAGCTACTTGAGAGGCTGAGGCAGGAGAATAACTGGGACCCAGGAAGGGGAGGTTGCAGTGAGCCAAGATCGAGCCCCACTGCTCTCTAGCCTGGATGACAGAGCAAGACTCTGTCTCAAAAAAATGAACAAAAAATTGATGACTGTATTGTTAATTAAAACAAACAGTATTTTTTAAGTTGTAAAATCATGGTGGTTTCATTGACATCACTTTGTTGAAATAATAGGTAAGATGTAAACAGGAACTGAAACACTTATTTCATTATAGAATCTTACTACTCCAAAAATGGTCAACAACCTGACCAGCAGCTTCAGCTGGGAGCTCATCAGAAAGACAGTTTCAGTACCACTTCACTCCCATTGAATCAGAACTAGAATTTGTAGCAGGGTCTCCAGGGGTTTATATGTGTATTGAAGACGAAAAGTGCTCCTCTCTAGGTTTCGTTGGAGTTCCTCATGTTGCCATGATGAGTATATAACAGAGAAATGAGTTCCTGTGATAGCATTTATTAATATGTTGAAAGTAATTGGTGACTAGATAATTTTATAGTGTAGGTATAAAACATCTACATGAAAATTCACCTATTTATGATATTATTGTGACATTTTTATTGTTTTTTTTTTGATAACTTAGAATTGGTGGACATTACTAGCTATGTTAAACTTTTGTTAGTATTTGTTTTTTGCTAGAATTTTTTTAAGTTTGTAATTTTCTTTAAACTATGTCAAATACTCAGTGTTCTTAATCAGATCTCTCATAGCTTTAAGGATTAATGTACATGTAGATTATCTTTCTCCCTTGGTTTTAAGTTTTACATATGGTTTACATTTATTTCTGTACTTTATCAAAGAAACAATTTTGTGGAAATATTTCTGTTGTCTAGTGTTTTTAGTAAGTTTTGAATTGTTAATGTTATCAGTTTGATATCATTCAAGATAAAACACCTTTTTTCCTAGAAATCAGTTTGATAAATAAGAGCAAATTACTCAAGTAAATATCTTGTATTATTCATGTCCAATGCAAAAAATAATAATAATAAAGGGGTGGGGAGAGAGGAGACTGAATATACTTCACTAAGGTGTTCTACATTTTTTTGTGTGTGTGTGTGATGGAGTCTCACTCTGTCACCAAGGCTGGAATGCAGTAGTGTGATCTTGACTCACTGTAGCCTCTGCCTCCCAGGTTCAGGCGATTCTCTGCTTCAGCCTCCATGTTGGTCAGGCTGGTCTTGAACTCCTGACCTCAGGTGATCTACCCACCTCGGCCTCCCAAAGTGCTGGGATTACAAACATGAGCCACTGCGCCTGGCAAGTTCTGCATTTTTTGTATGTGCCATCTTGAATGGCCCTAGAAGACAAAAAGATGAAATATAAATTATTTTAAAATGTCCTTTATGTGCATCTGTATTTTGTTACTGCCATGTGTTTTAGATTCCTATTTGTAATCTTTGGGACTTTGAAAAACTTTCTTGTGACATTTGTGATGTATTGATAGTGTGAGAAATTACAAAGACTAAGATTCAATGTCTTACTGTAAGGTATACAAAAAGAATCTTATTTCATGGTTTTATGTTTCTCTTTTACTTGGCTTCACGATGATCCAGACTTACAGCTTTTAAATGAGAAAAGCTTCCTATTTCATTATGTGATTTTGTTTGTGTAACATGTTATGGAAATGACTGCTTATTAAAATGATACTTCACAGACTTGGACTAATATTCATGATATCCTGGTGTCTTTCGGAAGAAGGGTGTTGTGTTACCCACTCTATCGCCATTTCAAGCTGGTGATGAAGGCCTACAGGGACACTATAAAGATATTGCAACTAGGTAAGATATTAGTCTGTTTGCAAATTTGAGAGGGAAAAAGTTGTACATTTTTAGTCTGTGAAGATATAATCATGATTTTTGCTTTTTTTGTATATAAATAAGTAATGAAAATCCAACCACTTTGAAAGTATAAAATTCCTGTGTATAAGATATATTTAGATATGTAATTGCATAGAGGCATAATAAAAACTCTTTTCCCAAAGGAGTAGGGAAGGTAAATAGAGAAAGCACACATAGTATTGCAAACCATTTGACATTACAATGGCTTGCATCATTCATTATTTCTTGGCTGCCTATAATCTTCTAGGCTCTATGGTGGGACTGGGGGTCTAATAATAAAGAAGGTAGAAAAGTTCCCTGCTCTGTTGAAGTTTGCAGTTTTGTCAGAGAGACAGATGATGAATAAGTAAGCGATTCCAAAGAGAGAATGAAAAGTACTCTGCTGGGAGAAGTCCAGGGATCATTTCGGAGGGGACATGTAACCTAGATTTGGCATGTCAAGAAAGGTTTCCCAACAAAAAGCACAGCTACTTGGAGCACTTTTGACTTGCTAAATTCAACCTGAAAAGACAAACACTTGCTAGCTTTAGGGATGTGGAACATTCTGGGCTCTGAAACAAATTCCAAAGTGCCCATAATACTGTTATTGGAATAAGTATATAATTTCCAAGATAATGACTTTAAGGGGGCAACATCCATTTGTATGTATTAGTTCTGGCACATTTATTTAAAAGTCACTTTTAGTACTTTATGGTCATTTCTTATATTCTCCCCCTGGGGAGACTCATCATTCCTTTGCCCTTAGATAAAAGTGTTTCTGGGAGCTTGGTTTTCAGACTTCAGAATAAAAAGGGGAAAGAAAGGAAGTTCTTCCCTCTACATTCAGGTGACTTCACTGGCCTAAAGAAGAGAATCACATCTTGAATGTTTCGTCCTACCTCGAGGTGTACTTTGCCTTCTGTGTAACCTATAGTCTTCTTGCCCTGGTGGTGGGGATGAGAGAGGAAAGTCATGTTTGAAGTAGATTCTTTTAAAGTAGACAATAATTGTAACTATGAATCATGGTTAGATGAAAGATGCCTTTTTATTCATCTAGTTGGTTTAGACTAGCTGTATTTTATTTTGAAGGATTGTTGATTATAGATAAAAGAGCTATCATTGAGGAATCTATCTTCTTTAACAGTGGGAAACAAACTGCTTTTTTTCTTGTGTTATTTCTTCCTGCCTTCCATCCAAGATATTTTTTGAATTGCTAAAAGTACCTTGGAAAATCAGTCTACTATAAATGACTGTGAGCTTCAGTTACACATCACAATTCATTTCTTTTTTAAGTCATCTAGCATGACTTAAAATCTAGCATTATTCATGGACTTAAACAGTGAGAATGCAGTTTGTGATTATCCTGTTATATCATGGCTTCCAGATGGAGAATTGGCAAAATCTCCATGTACCTGTTTGCACACACACTCGCACTCTCATGGTCACTCTCACTCACATATACAAACTACTACTTGTTACTTTTTATTCTGGGAAGTAATCTAGTTCTCTTGATTTTCATTGGAAAAGTAATCAGTTCTTTGATTCCATCACCAAAAATAAATTCGATTCCCTTGACTTACATAGGAATCAATTACCCAAATCATTTTAGTAGGTCAGAATTGAAATTGAGACTTAACTTTTATTCATGATCACTCTGACAGGAAATAGTTTTATCAGCTGTGTTATGATAGCAGCATAAAACTTGAAGTAACACACTGGAGTCCTCTCTGCTAAAAATGAACCTGAACCCTCTATGTACCATTGTACAGTGTGTTCTGTGACTAATTTGGGTTGTGGCTAGTTAGTGCTAAGACTGAGGGCTGGTTGTCGAGAATTTATGCCAGAAGCTGTGGAGATGACATGCTCTGGATGAGAATTGTCACCTGTCTTTGTACAGGTGGATGGCATAGGGATGCCATTATTGCCGCTGAAGAGGCTCATTTGTTTGAACACCCCATAATTTAAATAGAGGCAGCTGGAGAGAGATCCAAGATGGCCACGTAGCAGCAGCTCGGGATTGTAGCTCCCAGTGAAAGCGCAAGAACGAGTGGATGCCGCAATTGAAAACGAATTTTTGATGCCCACAGACTGGGAGATTCCCGGCGAAGGAGCCACACGGGTTACCAGCGACTCTTTTGGCCGGCGTGGCTGTTTTGCTGGCGCCCCGGCGCGGCGCTTCTCGGTGCGGAGTATACGGGACTGGCTGCCTTTTTAGTCGGGCTCGGCTGGTCCCATCCCCACAAGGAGAGCAGCAATTGGAAGCGCTGAGGACTGTGTTTCACAGCAAGCGCAGCTGAACCCGGGAAGGCCCAGCTCTGTGGGGAAGGGGCGCCCCCCGAAGGAAAACTAAGAAACAGAAAAAACTTTATTACCAACAAGCCGGACGTCCACTCAGACACCCAATCTGAAAGTCGGCAATTACAAAGACGACAGCTGAATAAATCCACAAAAATGGGAAGAAACCAGTGCAAAAAGGCTGAGAACACCCGAAATCAGAATGCCTCTCCTCCTACACAGGATTGCAGCTCCTCATCAGCAAGAGAACAAGGCTGGATGGAGGATGAGTGTGATGAACTCACAGAATCAGGCTTCAGAAGGTGGATAATAAGAAACTTCTGTGAGCTAAAAGAACATGTTCTAAGCCAATGCAAAGAAACTAAGAACCTTGAAAGAAGATTTAACGAAATGTTAACGAGAATGGACAAGTTAGAGAAGAATATAAGTGAATTGATGGAGCTGAAAAACACAACAAGAGAACTTCGCAAACCATGCACAAGTTTCAACAGCCGAATTGACCAAGCAGAAGAAAGGATATCAGAGGTCGAAGATCAACTCAATGAAATAAAACAAGAAGGCAAGATTAGAGAAAAAAGGGTAAAAAGGAATGAACAAAGTCTCCAAGAAATATGAGACTATGTGAAAATACCTAATCTATGTTTGATAGGTGTACCTGAATGTGACGAAGAGAATGAATCCAAGCTGGAAAATACTCTTCAGGATATTATCCAGGAAAACTTCCCCAACCTAGCAAGGCAGGCCAATATTCAAGTCCAGGAAATACAGAG
>CAUYQU010021386.1:0-22780 GCA_963574635.1 Cheracebus regulus
GCCCAGCTCATGGCAGGGTGCAAAGCATTCACGTGACACCAAGGGCATTTCTGCTATGGAGCATGGTGTAAGGTGTATTGTCGAAATCAAAGTGAGAAAACTCAATATCAGAAAAGTTAAATTCCAGTTTATTCAGCTCCCGGGTGAGGTTCTATGGTCCGGGGAAGAGGGGCCAGAGAAGTCGCGCCCGGCCGTTCTGGGCATGGGGTTTTATAGGGAGTGAGGGCAATGGATTGGTCAGTGAGGAAACAAAGCATAGGCAACTGCATTGGTCATAGAGAGACGGGACCTGGACTTGGCAAGCCGCCATTGGTAGCCCAGTGGGGCTATCAACAGGTGGGCAGGCGAAGGCAATAGATTGATTAGAGGGGAAACAAAGCATGGGCAATTGTATTGGCCATAGAGACACTGGACCCGGATTTGGCGAACTGCCATTGGTTAGGCCCTTGGCGGGATTTTTGAATTTTGGGAGGGCTGAGAACATGATTTAGCGCTGAGTGTGGGCGTTGGGGTTGGAATGTACCAGTGGGTGTGGGGAGCCCGCATGGAGGGGGCAGGTGCTAAGTAGGATGTCCGGCCTGACAACACAAATGCCGGCCTGCTGATAATAGTGTTATCAGGTGTGGAGGGGGTGGGTGCTCCTCATCCGGCTCCCAGCGAGGCTATCGGCCTTACAATAAGTAGTAAGGAAACAACAATGAGAAGCTGCAAAAATTTCAATCGATTATATTTATTGGCAAAATTTTAATAAAATCACAGCTTTTTGTAAACTGGAAGATATAAATTATTTCTAATACACGTTTGGAATTGAAAAGGAAGCTTTCCAGACAGAATGTTGAAATTTTCAGCTGGTTTTTACAAGAGGCATACGAAGATAATAACAGAATAGAGAACCCGGAAATAAGACCACATACCTACAACCATCTGATCTTCAACAAAGTTGACAAAAGTAAGCAATGGGAAAAGGACTTTCTATTTAATAAATGGTGCGAGGATAACTGGCTAGCCCCATGTGGAAGAACCAAACTGGATCCCCTTTTCATCATATATAAAAATTAATTCAAGATAGATTAAAAATTTATATATAAGACCTCAAAAAATCCTAGAAGAAATTCTAAAAACTACTTGGGCGGGCCTTGCCAAAGTATTTATGGCCAAGTCCTCAAAAGCAACTACAATAAAAAACAAAAATTTTTAAGTGGGATGTAATTATTCTAAAGAGCTTCTGCACAGCAAAATAAACTATCAATAGAGTAAACAGACAAACTACAGAATGGGAGAAAATATTCTCAAACTGTGCATCAAACTAAGCATAATACTCAGAATCTATAAGGAATTTAAACAATTCAGGAAGCAAAAAACAAATAATGCCATTAAAAAGTAGGCATCACACCTGTAATCCCAGCACTTTGGGAGGCGGAGATGGGCAGATCACCTGAGGTCAGGAGTTCAAGACCAGCCTGGCCAACATGTTAAAACCTTGTCTCTACTAAAAATACAAAATTAGCTGGGTATGGTGATGCACGCCTGTAATCCCAGCCACTGGAGAGGCTAATGCAGGAGAATCACTTGAACCCAGGAGGTGGAGTTTGCAGTGAGCCAAGATCGCAACACGGCACTCCAGCCTGGGCAAAAAGAGTGAAGCTCCACTCAAAAAAAAAAAGGAACATCTGTAGACAAAAGAGACACAGGCTGTTTATAAAAGTGGTAAAAGTGACTTAGGCTGTGTGTTATTTTTTAAAAGGATCCTAGGCTCCAAATTTCCTACAGGTAAAAATGCTATTTAAAAAATTGCTCAAATGGTATATTCTTCAATGCCTTCTTTAAAATTCATAATGGAAAAGGAAGACATCACAGAGGGCAGAGACAAGAATCGTGAAGAATAATGGACAGAGAAGCCAGTTCTGGGAAACAGAAGTGCTGCCTAATTAAGGAACATTTTTCGCCTCCTGAGTAGGAAGACCTGGTAATACTTAACCACTGGAATTCCAAAATTGCTATGGACCAGTGTCTGTTATGTCCCTCACAATCATCTCTTTTTCAAATGTCAGGGTTTGTCTATTTTTTTTTCTGTTTTTTTCATAACATGCAGGATGTGGGATAGTAATAACTTATCTTTTTAGTTCAAAGATTTCTGGATCAAAAAGAATCACATCTGGACCTGATATAGATCCTGATATCCTGGACTTTGAGCCCAATGTCTTAATTGAATACTTTTGCAGTATTATTATGTGATATTTACTAATATTATTATTATATTATTTGTGGTATTATGTGATATTATTATAAGAAAAATACAAGATAAAATTGTATTTCCTACTAGACATTAAGGTATTGAGGTGAAAACTTAGTCTTGAACCTCCCAATCAGCAGAGTGTCTTACACACTTCTATTTTAAGTAAGTAAATGGTCAGTGTGTTTAGTAAATGTTAAAATACGTGCTCTGAATGAAAAGCCCCCCCAAACAGGCTTTGTGTGAGCAACATGACTGCTTATTCACCCGGGTGTGAGTGGACTGAGTCTGAAAAGAGAGTCAGTGGAGGGCCATGGGATAGGAGTTGGTTTTATAAGTTTGGGGTAAGCAGTGGACAGTTATAGAAGTTACAGTTTAGGGCATTTTTTCACAAGCTTGGAGGAGGTTGTAGGTTTGCAAGATGGAAGGGCCTCATAGTGTCTGAAGTCATGAGGTTGACCGAGGTCGGTTACAAAGTCCAGTGGCCTTGTCAATTGAGGCCCAAATAAGAAACAATAGAAGAATGTCTCAAGTTAGTTAGGCACACAGGGGTTGATCATTCTTCCGCTTTTCATGGTCTTCAGGTTTTCTAATTCTGGAAGGCCCACCAGAGGTGTACGTGTGAGCCGAGTCGCTGTCAGTCAGCCTAAAAGACCTTACAGTAAAGTAATAGATTGCAGAAAACATAGATTACATTCAACTGGAACGTGATTTGGAAGAACCTCAAGGAGTTCATCTAGTTAGTTTTGTAGCAACAACAAACAACAACAAAAAACAAGTTGCTGCAAGCTAAAGAGCTCATTAGGACCACACAAAACCTATTACTCTGGGTGCTCTAAAAGAGAAAAGGTAACATTACCACCTAGTTATCAAAACAGATTGTTCAGTAACATTAAACTTTAAATAGCATTTGTTATTTACGGGCTAAAAACCTGCAATTGATTACATTTTCTTCTAATCAGCAGCCCAGCAAGTGCCTCTATAGACTGTAGACTGAGCACCACCAATATCCCTACAATAACCCTTAAAATGATGCTAAATCCTTTATGAATGTATTGACTATTCTTTGTGTCAAATTTAAAAAGCCTTGCTACCCAGCTGCCAGAAAATGTTACTGTAGCAAAACATTACAGAGAGAAAGATGGCTCTTAGCCACAAAGTCAGAATCTTCATTGTTTGCTCATAGACCTGCCAGAAAAACAACAGTAACAAAAGCAAAAGTCTTTTGTACTACTTTTCTTCTATCCGATTTTATTCAATTTGAGACTTTTAATTATAGGCAATTAAAATTATGGCTTGGGGTTTAATTTCTCTAAGTATTGCCCCTCCCTTCTCTGGAACAACCTTGCTTATGCTTTGCTTACTAAGCCACTTCAATTGGTTGAATACGTAAGTCATTTCATGTTGCTGGAAAATTTATATTTCAATAAATTGAAATGAACTTGGGCTAACAACAAACAGATAAAAATATAGTACCACTTCCAGACATGAATGAAAGCTTGTATTGTTCTAGTCTTCTGACAATTGTGAAAGAAAATAAATCTTGGGACCCCAAAATCACTAAGCCAAGAGAAAAGTCAAGCTGGGAACTACCATCAGGCAACCTCCTTCCCATTTTATTACTAAATAAGATAGCTGCAAATATTAAAAGAAAAAAAAACCCAGGAAAAAAAACACTACATACCTCCACAATCTGCCCACGGGAAAATTCCTTGTCAACATGAAGATCTTTACCCTACAACAATTCTATTGAATCTCACCCTGGCAAAGGAAAGTGATAGCTTATCTTCACAGGTATGAGACAGAAAGTAATCTTTCTGCTCACCTAAGACAAATGCATATTTAATTGCTTCCTCTGCCCTATTGTTTATGTAAAAATGCAGATTCACCGTGCCAGGCTAAATTGTATATTCCATGCAATGCTGATCAGAGACTCAAAAGGAAGCCACTTTTGGTCTCTACCTGTGACCTGGAATCTCTTCTGCCTCTCTGCCCTCACCTCCCTTCCCACTTTGAGTTGTCTCGCCTTTCCAGAATGAACCAATGTACATCTTACACAGACTGATTGATGTCTCATGTGTCCCTAAAATATAAAAGCAAGCTGCACTCTGATCAGGACTCCTGAGGTTGTGTCATGGGCACATCCTTAACTTGGCAAAATAAGCTTTCTAAAGTGGTAGAGACGTGTCTTAGATACTTTGGGATCACACTATAAACAACTAAAAAACTGGATAAAATATGAAGCAGCTATTTTCTGTTTTTGATGATAGGCAGCAAAGGACTTAAATTCTTGAGAAAAGGTAAACTAACAAGGTGAGCCCCAAGGTCTCCCAATTCTCTGCTGAAGAGCAATTTCCTAACCATAGCATGGCAATCTTTAGCAAAAGTAGAGCATGATGATTCCACGTAACTGAAAAGCCAGAGAACAGAGCCTAAAGCCACTGAAGTGACTATTGTCTACTGAACAGGGCCCCGAAGAGAAAGGAGCTGTGTGGCAAAGGGAAATTCAGGCTTCCAGGTAAGGTTTTCCTATGAGTCTGTGACTGAGGACTGAGCTGGCATGTACAGGGCACAAACACACCTACTGGACTTACCTGAGATCTGTCACCATGAGACCTAGACACTAAAGGCCAATCAGTGCCAGGAGATACTGGAGTTCTAGTACAGCCTGAGTAGATAGATCTGATTAACACCCTCAGCCTCCAACTAAGACACCTGGACGACTATGCTTAGAAAATAAAACTATAACTGACTGTAAGGTCTACTCTATACCTACCCTTAAAAATCTTATAACCAATTTAAACGTAATCCACATAGGAGTTAGAATTAGGAGGTTGAGACCCATCAAGATAGAAGAACTTGAGAAGCATCTTGAACTTTATGCAGATCCATTCTAATAAAATATAAAAGTCTACCTTAACTTCACAGTTATAACTACCTTAACTTCACAGTTATATAACAGTAATTTAACTGACTACTAGAATAAAAACTAACACACTTTGGAAGAAAATAACAAAACACAATCCAGTATACACATAAAAAATTACTAAGTAGGCCAAGAAATAGAAAATGTGACTCATAAACAAGCAAAAAAAAAATTAGCTAAAAGATGCTGATACCAACACATTAAATTTAGTAAATAAAGACTATGAAGAACTTATAATAATACAATATATGACTTAAAAATTAAATATGGCATTAATAAATTAACATCATGGAAATAGAAAAAGATCACATAAAGGGAATAATATCAATTACACTTGACAGAATAGAGGCATACTTTGGAGATACTGTTGAGTATAGTCCCTACCACTGCAATAAAGAAAATATCAGAAGAAAGCAAATCACGTAAATATTTTTGTTTGCCACTACATATAAAAGTTATCTTTATATCATACTGTAATTTATTAAGTGTGCAATAGCATTATGTGTTTAAAAAGTACATACTTAAAAAATACTTTATTGCTTAAGAAAGTACTGACAATCGTCTGAGCCCTCAGCAACTTATAATCTTTTTGCTGATGGAGGGTCTTGCCTTGATGTTGATAGCTGCTAACTGATCACCATGCTGGTTGCTGAAGATAGAAGTGATTGTGGCAATTTCTTTTTTTTTTTTTTCCTTTTTTTTAAAGTAAAAGCAAGTTTACTAGAGGAGTAACAAAACAAAAGAATGACTCCTCTATAGGCAGAGCATCCCAGCTGTGGCTATTTCTTAGTATAAGACAACAAAAATGTTTGCCACATTGATTAATGCTTCCATTCATAAAAGCTTTCTCTGTAGCATACAATGCTGTTTGATAGCACTTGACCCACAGTAGACCTTCTTTCAAAATTGGAGTCAGTCCTCTCAAAACCTGCTGCTGCTTTATCAAATAGGTGTATGTAATATTCTAAATTCTTAGTTGTCATTTCAGCACTGTTCACAGCATCTTCAACGGGAGTAGATTCCATCTGAAGGACCACTTTCTTAGCTCGTCCACAAGAAGCAACTCCTCATCCATTCAAGTTTTATCACATCTTTAGCCTCCACTCCTTATTCTAATTTCTTGCTGGCATCTGCAGTTACTTCCTTCACTAAAGTGTTTAACCTCTCAAAGTTATCCATGACGCTGGAATCAAATTCTTCCAAATTCCTATTCATGATGATATTTTTTTGACCACCTATGATTTACACGTTTTTAATGGCATCTAGAATAGTGAATTCTTTCCAGAAGTTTTTCAATTTGCTTTGCCCAAATCCAACATGTATTCAACTAATAAGACTTGAAAGTTTAATAATAATTCAACATTATTTAACTAATAAGACTTGAAAGTTTAAATTACTTCTTAATCCATAGGCTAGATTTATTAACAGGCATAAAAACAATATTAATCTCCTTGTATATCTGTATCAGATCTCTTGAGTGACCAGGTGCATTATCAATGAACAATAATATTTTGAAAAAAATATATTTTTCCTGAGCAGTAAGTCTCAACACTGGGCTTAAAATATTCGATAAGCCATGCTGAAAACAGATGTGCCCTCATCTAGGCTCTGTTATTCCACTTACAAAGCACACACAGAGTAGATTTAGCATGATTCTTAAGTGCCCTAGGATTATTGGAATAATAAATGAGCACTGACTTCAAGTTAGTCACTAGCTACATTAGCCCCCTAACAGAGAGTCAGCCCTTCCCTCGCAGCTTGAAGCCAGGCATTGACTTCTCCTCCCTAGCTGTGAAAGTCCTAGATGGCATCTTCCAACAGAAGGCTGTTTTACCTATGTTGAAAATATGTTGTTCAGTGTAGCCACTTTCATCAATGATCTTTGCTAGGTCTTCTGGATAACCTGCTGCAGCTTCTGCATCCCTGCTTGCTGCTTCACCTTGCACTTTTATGTTATAGAGATAGCTTCTATCCTTAAGCCTCACGAACCAGACTCTGCTAGTTTCAAACTCCCCTTCAGCTTCTTCACCTCCCTCAGCCTTCCTACAATCCAAAAGATTTGTTTGGCTTAAGGGAATGTTGTAGCTGGTTTGATTTTCCACCCAGACCACTTAAACTTTCTCCAGATCAGCAAGGCTCTTTTGCTTTCTCATCTTTTGTGTGTTCACTGTGGCAGCACTTTAAATTTCCTTCAAGAACTTTTTCTTTGCATTCACAACTTGGCTACATGTTTGACACGAAAGACCTACTTTTTGCCCTATTTCAGCCTTCAACATGCCTTCCTTACTAAGTTTAAGTTTAAAGTCCAAAATGTGCAACTTTCCCTTTCACTTGAACTCGTTAGAGACCATTAATTGGTTTAATTTCAATATTGTGTCTCACAGAATAGGGGAGCCCAAGGAAAGGTGAAAGACAGAGGAATGGCCAGTCAGTGGAGTAATCAGAACACACACATGTTTGTCAATTAAAGTTACCATCCTCTATGGGCAAGATTGTGGTGTCTCAAAAGAATTACAATAGTAACATCAAAGATTACTGATCACAGATACATAACAGATACAATACAGTAACAAATATAATAACAATGAAAAGGTTTACAATATTGCAGGAATAACAAAGTGTGACAGAGAGACACAAAACGAGCACATGCTTTTGGGAAAATGGTATTGACAGACTTGCTCAACACAGGGTGGTCACAAACCTTCAATTTGGAAGAAGCACAATATCTGTAAAGAACAATAAAATGAGCTTTGTCTATACATCAAGGGCCAGAAGACAATGAAGCAACTTCTTTAAAATTTTGAAAGAAAAAAGTGTCAAAAAAGGTAAAATACTATTTATTTGTTATCAGCCCACCTATACTGAAAAAAAAATGCTAAAAGAGATTCTTCCAGCTGAAGAAAATAAATTCCAGAAGGAAACGTGAACATACGGGAAGTAATGAAGATACAAGAAATGCTAAATAAATTAGTGACTTCAAAAGACAGTGTTTCTTTTATTTTTGAAATTTCCTTAAAAGATTGTTTAAAGGAAAAGCAACAATATTTTAAATTGTAATTGATAATATGCAGAGAAATACAAGACAACAACAAGAACACAAAAGAGGAAGCAAGGACATAGAATTATGCTTTGGTTGAGATATTACAGTGTAAATTTGGAAGTGAAAGTGGAAACTGAAAGGTCTGAAATGTAAAATGATACAATATGAACACTAACTAGGCTTTGATAAGTTAAGGATGTGTATTGTTAATACTAGTTCAACCAGTAAGGAAAATAACCATAACAGTTATACCTATAAAGCCAATAGGGGACATAAATATGCATATAAAAAATTGATAAACCCAAAGATGACAAGAAAAGATTACCATAGAAACAAAATGGGTAAATGGAAAACATAAAATGGGTAAATGGAAAACAAATAGTATGATGGCACATTTAAACATGACTGTGTCAGAAATTACATTATATATATATATATAAGAAACATCCCTATTGAGATAGAGTGATTGTCAAACTGAATAGCAAACCAAGACCCAACTACATGCTTCCCACAAAAAAAACAAATTTTAAATACAAAGACACATTTAGGGTGAAAGTAAAGGATGAAAAAAGATGTAGCATGAAACCAAAAGATAGAAGAAAGCTGGTGTGGCTATATTTGTATAGGATGGATTAGACTTCAAAATCAATAGTATTACTAGAAATCAGGAAGAATATTTCATAGTGATAAACAGGGAAATTTATCAGTAAGAAATAACAGTTCTAAATGTGTATACAACTAAAAAATTGGGTTCAAAATACATGAAACAAAAACTGACAGAACTAAGGGAAACATCAAAAGATTCAAAATTATACCTATAGATATTTTACACCCTTCTTTTAGTAATTGATAGTACAATAAATGGCAACTCAGTAAGAATGTAGACAATCTGAACAGTATCAGCTAACTTGACCTAACTGACACTTATAGAACACAACATTCACCACCTGCAAAACACACATTTCTTTCAAGTGCACATAAAATATTCATCAAGATAGACCATATGCTAGCCCATAAAATATGTCTCAATAAATTTCAAGGATGGAAATTTTGCAGAGTATGTTCTCTAACCACAGTGGAATTAAATTCAAAAATCAATAACAAGGTATATACAGTAATTCCCAAAATATTTTAAAATTAAATAGCAGATCCATAAATGGTAAATCATTACAAAAATAAAAAGATATTTTATACAAAATATTAATAAGAATATGACATATCAAAATGTGAAGGATACAGCTAAAACATTGCATAACAGGATGTCTATAGTCTTACAAGGGTATCTTAGAAAGGAAAAGTCTAAGGTAAGTGGCTTACATTTATATGTTAGATAACAAAAAGCAAATTAAAGAAAAATAATTAGATCACATGATAAATATAAGAAGAGATATCAAAATCAAAAACATACTAGCAATAAGGGAAATAACAAAGGCAAAGTTGGTTCTTTAAAAATGTTAAGAAAATTGATAAAACATTTAAAATACTCATCAAGGAAAAAGGGAAACCACAAATTTTCAAAATTGGTATGAGAAATATAATATCATTATGGATCCTAAAGATATCAAAAGTATAATAAATGAATAAATAAAATAAAGAATGTTATACCAATTAACTTGATTACATAAATGAAACGGACAAATCTTTTGAAAACAACATTTAGTAAAACTAACTGAAGAAAAAGTAAAAGGGCAAATAGTCATGTATTTATTAAGGATAATAAACAGAAATTCTTCTGACAGGCACAACTCCAGGGTTAGATGGTTTTATTAGTGAATTTTATCAAACATCTAAGGAAATAATACTAATTTTACACAAAATCTTTTAAATATTAGAGAAGATAATGCTTTTCAATTTTTTTAATGAGGATAACATAACCCTGATAACAAAACCAAAGGCATTACAAGAAAATAAAACTACAGATCATTGTTCATCATGAATATATATGCAAAAATCCTCAACAAAACATTAGCAAATGGAAGTTGTCAACATCAAAGACAAGACTTCATGATATGCAGTGGGGTTTATCCCAGAAATGCAAGGTTATTGAAACATTCATAAATAAATTAATGTAGTTCACCATGTTAACGGAACAAACAACCAAGTTAAATACAGGCAAGAGACTTCTACAGATATTTCAGAAAAAAAGATATGAGTAATAAGAATATGAATTGAAATGGTATTTCAATTTTGGTTCCAATGTGCATTTTCATGATGAAACATTGTTTCATCAATTCTGCTTCTACTGTGCCAAAATCATGTGGTTCTAATGTGGTTCAATAAAACATTGTTTCATTCAATTTTGCTTTTTTTTAATAGCGATAAATAGCTTTCATTTTTAGAATCATATTTTTTTATATATACTTTAAGTTCTGGGATACACATGAAGAACGTGCAGGTTTGTGACATAGATATGCATGTGCCAGGGTGGCTTGCTGCACCCATCAACCCGTCATCTACATTGCGTATTGGTTCTAATGTGAATTTTCATCATAAAAATGTTTCATTATATTTCATGATGAAATTGCACATTAGAACCAAAATTGAAATAACATTTAACATCTACTAAAGTAACAAAAATTAAAATCATAACACTTCTAACTTTTGACAAAGACGAAGAGCAAATTGAGCTCTCATGAAATTCTAGTGGGATTATATAACTGCACAACTACTTTGGAAAGGAATTTGGCAGTTTTTATAAAGATAAACATACACTTATCACATAATTTGGCAGTTCCACTTCTAAGTATTTACCCAAGAGAAATGAAAATATATGTCTACCAAAAAAAAAAAATCAAGCATGTTCATAACACCTTTATTTATACTAGCACCAATCTAGAAATAAACTACATGTATATCAATAAGGAAATGAATTTTTAAAAACTATAGAGGGACTATAAAGTGGCATCATAGTCAACACCAAAAAGAAACAAAATAACTACTATAAATAGCAATGTAGAAGACTTTTTAAAATATATGTTAATCAAAAGAAGTCAGACAAGTTCTAGGACAGGAAAACAAGTTCTAGAGAAAGTCGGTGATTGGTTGGTTCCAAGAGGGAGGTGGAGTCATAGATTGCTAAGGAACACAGGGAACCTTCTAGAACAATAGAAATGTATGTTTTGAGAGATGTAATGGTAATCTTGGGGCATGCATTTGTCAAAACTCATTCAACTATACAATTACATGTAAATATTTGTATATAAATTGTAGTTTAGCAAAGTTGATCTAAAAAGAAAGACTCACTCTAGCAGGTTTGTTGAAAATAAATAATCAGAGGGTAAGGATAGAAAGAAAAATGTCATGAGGCACACGATGACGAGATGGAACTTAGTTTACCTCTTTTGCAGGGGACAGGAGAAAAATGTTCCTGTTACTGGAATGCTCCATCCCCAGTTAACAACCGATAAGAATGAAGAGCCCCTCCTACGACCTCAGTCCAGCCCTTAGAACATTTTTAAGTTTCTCATTAGAAATAAGAAGTAGACATGAAAAGGTAAAAAGTTCCCACACTCTTATTCTAGTAGGCACTCAAGTAGAAGCAGGGAAAAGCAAATATTAATTAGAACATTAATACGGGCCTTTGGTCTCATGAGAAGTAGAATACTATCTCCTGCTTAAGTTATGAGTGAGACTGTATAGATGTATTTCCTTTTTCTTTCTGTATTTTTTTTTGAAACAGGTCCAAAAAAAAAAAGAGCAAGATAGTCAGGGCCCCCTCTGTCGCCCAGACTAGAGTGCAGTGATGCAGTCATGGCTCGCTTCAGCCTCAGACTCCTGGGCTCAAGCAATCCTCCAACATCAGCCTCTCAAGTAGCAAGGACCACAAGCACAAGCCACTGTGCATACTGGTCGTGAACACCTAGACTCAAGCCATCTTCCCAAAGTGCTAAGATTACAGGCGTGAGCCACAGTGCCCAGCCTCTTATATTTCCTTTTTTTAATATGAGTTTAGATTAAATTGTTCTGCAGAATGAGAGAGCTGTGAACCTACGTGTTTAATGTTAAAGAAACAGGTATTCTTGTATCTCAAAGTGGAGGAGCATTGCAGTCTGGAGAGACTTCTAACCTGGAGACCGCAGTATTCCTGGAGGACCCCTAACCTGGGGGACTCCAGCAGCCCTGCATCAGAGTTTTCCCCACTCCCACTTCTTTTTCTTCTATAAGTAGTAAGAGTGTATAGTCACCAGTGATCCCATCTCCCAAAGTCCAGACCAAATAGCCTAGATTTGTACATTTGTGTGGAAATGGGAATATTTCCAAGTATTTAATTACCTCTGAGGTTTGACATGAGGATTCTGAGGAAGTGGGTTAAGATTTGTCAGGAGATGGGAGGCTCGAATCAGGGTTTACAAATGACCAGATACCTTGGGCAGCTCACTTTGGACTCCAGGGTAAGGCATATTTAGCAAGAACTTCAGCCTTGTCCTCCTGCCCTATAATTCCCATTGCAAGCCACTGCAAATCCTCAGTGAATAGCTATGTAAATTCCTGCAAAGTTTGATGGGTGATCTTGGAAACGCTGAAGGCACAGAGTCATACAGGAGAAGTCTACTGCTTCTGAACTTCACGTGGCCTCTGATAGGGGACTAGTGTAGATCTAATAGGGTGTCTTGGATTACATGATTTTCATAGCTAGCTCAGCAAATCTGAAAGGAAAAAGGATTAAAGAGAGAAGTAGGGAGCATGAAAGCAAAGTGACACACATGAAGAACAAAAAGAGGGAAGAAAGATATTCTCAGGCAATAAAAACCAATATATATATTGTGTTCTACAGTGCACCTGTACTGTTCCAAGGCCTCAGGGCATAAGGGCCTTTTCAGTTTTCACAATTGCCTTAGAAACCGGTATTATTCTACTTATAAGGAACCTGACGTTCAGAGGGTTCCAATAAGTTGCCAGAGGCTATATAACTTGTAATGGTTAAGTGGAGTCAGGACTAAAATTCAAGCCTGAATGACTCTGAAATAATAATTAAAACAAAAAAAGAGAAGGTTACAGAATTGAAAGGGGAAAAGAACCAAAGCTCACAAAGCAGAAGAGAGGGGATAATTTCCGTAATATTAGCTCAGTAGTACAATGAAACCTCAGAGAAGGACAGCTGCTTACTCATCATTAACATTGTATTTAGCTAGCTCTTCTGCATTGTCCTGATTTGATCATTACACAATGTGTACATGGATCAAAATACTACATTTTACCCCATAAACAGAATTATTATGTATCAATTAAAAATAAAAAAATTTTTTAAAAAGATCCTTCATTCTTAAATCTTCAAACTAGCTAAAACATTTTTTAAAAAAATCTAGGTTCTCAAAGCACAGTCCCAGATCAACAGCATTGGCATCATCTTCACCTGGGAATCTGTTAGACATGCATATTCTTGGGTCCATCCCCAGACCAACTATCAGAAACTCTGGGAGTGGGATTCAACAAGTACGTTTTTTGTTTTACTCAGTTTTGTTTTGGCATAAAACAACACAGACTGCTTATCTTACAGTTCTGTAGGTTAGAAGTCTGACATGAGTCTCACTTGGCTAAAATCAAGGTGTCCATAACGCTGCGTTCCTTTCTGGAGGCTCTAGGTGATGATGTGTTTTTTAATGTCTAGAGGCTGGCCTGCTCTCCTTGTTTCATGGCCCTTCCTTCCATCTTCAATGCCAGCACAGCAGGCCAAATCCTTTCTATATCTTATCACTTTGACCAATGCCTTCCTCTTCCACTTTTGACAATCCTTGAGAATGCATTGGGCCCACTCAGTTAATCCAGAATAATCTCCCTAATTGCAGGTCAGCTGACTAGCAGCCTTCCATCTGCAGCTTCAATACCCGTTCGTCATGAAAGATAACATATAGTCAGCTTCTGCGCATTGGGGTGTGAACAGCTTCAGCAACTGTGATTTCACAAGCCCTGCAGGTGCTGCTGGCCGCTTCAAAGTTTGAGAGCAAATGCCGTACGCCACGGCATTTGCCATCAGTTTGGACCCCAGGTTTCTCCACACCACACACATTAAAATGCCAGGTCCCAGGATCTGAAAGAAATTAGGCCACTAATTTCTTAATTATTAGCCACTGCTAATAATGCTGTGTACAAATGATAATTTTATTAGGGTAAAATCACAACCAACAGAGACTGCAACAAACTTTTCCAAGCTATTGAAGTTTGTCACCTTCAGAAATATCATCATTAAGAACCTGGATGGTATTCAAGAGCTAATATAATTTACTAAGAACCTATTAAACAAGGCAAGCCTGTGGAGTTGTTCTGCCACATGAGCATTTTTCACTGTAATGATTAAGCTGAGAAAGAAAAGAAACCAGTTCTCCTATCCAAATAGTTTAGCTGAGAGAGGTCTTTTCTCGGATACTTCTATATCCATGACAAAAAGCTTACACCTGCAATATGGGACCTGGTTCTTCGGTCCCTGAATGTTCCTTTATTCTTCTAATGTAAGAAATGACAGAATTTGGATATAGGGGTAGTACATTGAATTCACTGATGATACTCTATCTTGGTGGAAATGCTCTGCCAAAGATACTGTGCACATTTCCAACAATGAGATTTTCCTGATATATTCTTGTGTACTTTTCTTTCCTTTTTTCCCCCCAAACTTGCATCTGACCTTACATTCACCTTCATATTTAGTTGTTGCCGACTGGCTTTTTTCTTTCTTCCTTTCTTCCTTTTTTAATATACAGTGTTCATAAGAACGTGTTTTAAGAGTTACACATGAGCAAAAAGGTTAGTGGAGCCAAATTAAACCAAATTACAAGTAACAAAAGAGGAAATAAAATATTTCATTAAAACGATACATCCTTATTATGTATTATCATGTATTTAATCTACGACTCACTATATATCAGAAGTGTGTTATTGCTATTCGTATTTGGGGTAGGAGAATAATGAAAATAATATTTCATTCTGTAAAAGTAAAGTGGTTTTTATGAACAAAATTTGAATGGAAAACACTAAAATTGAAAAGCAAACCTGATAATCTTTAAAATAATGTTAGGCTGGGAGGGTTGAGGGGTGGTGATGCTTGAGAGAGATTAGGAAAGAAAGAGATATGAGCAAGAAAAAATAAGTTCCCATTTTCTGGCAGTAGGTCTGAGTTTGTGAGGGATCAAGCCAGCCAGGGGCTTCATGTTATAACAAATCAGGGTTTACTTCAGTGGGGGAAGAAATAAGCAATAGAACACCTATGGTCAACACATTCACCATTGCGGAAGAAGGCAGTTATGGATAGAACATGTATTAAAAATAAAGCAAGAAGGGAGGGATGACAGTCTTAAGGGGATTCAGAAGCATGGTAGCCAGAAGCTGCAAACCAAATGAAGGTGACACACTGAACTCACCCCAAACAAAGCAAAGGTGTCTTGACAAAGCCCATTGCTCCTTCTTGAGCCCGGGGGCTTCCTTTTCTCTGTGCACATTGGAATAGCTTGGAAAATCTGTGTTTCCAGTGTGCCTGCAGATTTCTTTTTACTCATAAATTAGAACAAAAAGAGTACACACAAAATAGTTAAAGAAACCATAATACAACCATATTAAAGGTGTTTCAGACTTATGGGATGTGTGCAAGACACATAAACACACACAATGTCCACACACCTTGACTAAAATAAAGCATTACATGAATCACACCAAGCATGTTAAGCAGAGGTAAGCTATATCACCTTCATTCATTCACTTTAAATGACTAGAGTATAATTCACTCCGAGTTGCTATGAAGAAGAAATGAGGATAGATTAACCTTTCGGTGCCACACCTGGTCTCCGGATTTCCCAACGTGTTAATGAATTTTCTGAGAGGGGAGCATCAGAGCTGCTGGCAGTACATTAATCTGAGGAAGCACGAAGCAATACATCCTCCAAACTCAAAGGTGGGTGAACCAATTTAGAAAATGTTAAATCAAATCCAAGCCATTCCCTAAAGACAGTTCCAACCTGTACAGCCTAAAGACATCTGGAAAAGTCACTCTTGCACAGCTCACTCTAAGTCACTGCTGAGTTTCTAACTTCATGTCTTTATCTGTGTTCAGGAAATAAGGTCTATGCCCCTGCACCTCCTGAAATTCCTTCTGGAGTAAAGACATTTGTCAGAGGACCTATAAAAATAACAACAAGCCATCTCTCAAATGCGCCCACCCATAGCTCAGTACCACCTATTCTCTTCTGTGTTTCTGCACAGATACCTGTGTTTGAAATGAAAGGACTGACAATAGAGAGGAATTTTTTTTGAGAGGAATATTTTTAAAGGAGGTATTTTGTTGTTAGGAGTAACATACTAAGGGTGAAAACTCACTGGGAAGTAAACATATAAAATAATTTTAAGAGATCATTTTAGTGGTGGAGTTAACAATATGTTTTAAAGCAAAGCTGGTAAAAATGATGATCAGATAAGAAGAAGAGTAGGGATATACAGAGGACTTTCATTCTAAAAATGTTTCCTGGATTCTTAGGAGTGACATGGCAAGATGGCCAACTAGAGTTGCATGAAACTTGTCCCCCACACAAAAGAATCAGAACAAAAACTAAACAGCTATAATTTGACTGGAGACCGAGAAAGTATGCTGAAGAGCACTGGGGAATGGTGAATTTCCTGTGGAGCATGAAACCATAATCAAACGAGGAATACCCAGTACTGTAACATACTGTAACAGTGCTACTATGTAAATCTCTCAGTCCTCTAGTATGAAGGTTAAATGTTTCAAAATAGTCAAAACAACAACAGCTATAGTTAGTGGCTGAGGAACAGATAATTAATAAAGTTGTAAATTAAGGTAATAAAAATATAAATTGTACGCTATAGGGGAAACGTCTAGGGTAGTACTTTAATGCAAGCAAAGTAAAGCAAAGTTGTAATCAGCTTAAAATAGTTTACTCTACTACAAGACTCTTTTTGATAGCCTCAGGGTAACCTCACAGAAAGAAGTTACAGCAAATACACAACAAAGAAAGAGAAAGGAAACAAAGTACCCAAAGGCAAACAACAAGAGAAAAAGGAACACAGGAACTATAAAGCAATCAGAAAACAATTACAAAATGTCAGGAGTATGTTCATACTTATCAAGAATGTTCATTGTAAATTGATTAAATTTTTCAATTGAAAGATAGAAAGTGGTTGAATGGATAAAAGAAAAAAAAGAAAAAGCAAGACCCAACTCTATGCTGGCTGTAAGAGACTTACATCATTATTAAAGATAAACATAGACTGAAAGTAAAACGATGAAAAAGGATATTTCATGCAAGAAAAACCAAAAGTAAGCCGAAGTAATCATACTTACATCCGATAAATAGACTTTAAGTCAAAAACTGTAAAAAGAAACAAAGAGTCATTATATAATGATGAAAAATCAATTTAACAAGAAGATATAACAATTATAACTATATATGCAGTCAACACCAGAGCACCCAAATATATAAAAGAAATATTGTTATATCTAAAGAAAGTCATAGACTGTAATACAATACAGTCTATTTGTAGTAGGAGACTTCAGTGTCCCCACTTTCAACAATAGACAAATCATCTTAAAAGAAAATCAACAAAGAAACATTGGACTTTAACCACTCCATAGAACAAACGGGCTTAACCTTCATTCCAACAGCTGCAGAATACACATCCTTCTTAATTACACATGGAACATTCTCTAGGATAAATTATATGTTAGGCCACAAAACAAGCCTTAACTAATTTAAGAAGACAGAGATCATGTCAAATATCTTTTCTAATCACAATGGTATAAAACCGCATATTAACAATAATAAAACTTCAGAAACTTTAAAAATACTTGGAACTTAAGCAACATGCTCCTAAATAACCAAAGGTTCAATGAAGAAGCTAAAAGGAAAATTAATAGTTTTCTGAGACAAACAGGAATGGAAATACATAGTGTTATAACTTATGAGAACCAGAAAAAGCAGTTATAAGAGGAAATTTTATAGCAATAAGCAGGTACATCAAAAAAGAAGAAAAAATTCTAATAAACAATACAATGTATACCTCCAGGAACTAGAAAACAAACTAAACCTAAAAATGATAGACGAAAGCTCAGAGCAGAAGACACAGAGACTAGAAAAACAGCTCAAAAGATCAATGAAATGGAGAGCTCGTTTTCAGAAAGATAAAAAAATTGACAAACCTTTAGCTAGATTAAGAAAAAAAAGAGAAGATGCAAATAAATAAAATGAGAGATGAAGAACATATTACAGCTGACAGAAATACAAAGATGATGAGAAATTATTATTAAAAACTATATACCAACAAATATGATAGCCTAGAAGAAATAAATAAATTCCTGCACACAAAAATGTACCTGAGTTAAATTGTAAATAAATAGAAAACCTGAATAATGAGGAACAAAATTACATCTATAATAAAAAATCTTCCAACAAATAAAAAGCCAAGGACTTGATGCTTTCACTGCCAAATTTTACCAAACCTTTGAAGAAGAAATAACATAATATTTCTCAAATTTTGCAGAAAATTGAAGTAGATGGAATACTTGCATGCTCATTTTACCGGGCCAGCATTATCCTGATACCAAAACCAGATAAGAACACAAGACAATAAAGAAAACTACAAGGCAGTATACTCGATGAACATACATGCAAAAATTCTCAACAAAATACTAGCAAATAGAATTCATCATCAGATTTAAAAGATCATTCACTATTATCAGTAGAATTCATACCAGGGCAGCAAGGATGATTCAATATATGCAAATTAATAAATGTGATACTCCATGTTAACTGAAAAAATACTTTTAAAATATATAATCATTTCAATAGATGCACAAATGCATTTGGAAAAAATTCAACATGACAAAAACTATCAAAAAATTGGGCATAGAAGGTATGTAGCTCAACACAATAAGGGCAACATAGGGCAAACTCACAGCTAACATTGTACTGAATGGGCAAAAGCTGAAAGCTTTTCCTTTAAAATCAGAAATAAGACAAGCATGCCCATTTTCAACACTTTTATTCAACATAATACCGGAAGTCCTGGCCAGAGCAATAAGATAAGAGAAAGAAATGAAAGGTATCCAAATTGGATAGTAAGAACTCAAATTGTCCCTTTTTGCAGATTACATAATTTTACATATAGAAAACTCTAAAGGTTTTATGAAAAAAAATTGTTAAAACTAATAATTGAGTTTAGTAAAGTTGCAAGATACAAAATCAACATACAAAAATCAGTAGTGTTTCTATACTAGCTAATAGTGAACTTATCTAAAAAAAAAAAAATCAAGAAAACAATTCCACTTATAGCTGCTACAAAATAAAATAAGATACCAAGGAATAAACTAATCAAGAAGATAAAAGATCTGTCTACACTGAAAACTATAAAACATTGACGAAAGAAAGTGAAGAAAACACAAATACATTGAAAGACATTTCATGCTTATGAATCAATAGAATTGGTATTGTTTAAAAGGCTATATTACCCAACGCAATCTACAGATTCAATGCAATTCCTGTCAAAATACTAATAGCATACTTCACAAAAATAGAAAAAATAATCCTAAATTTATATGGAACCACCAAAGACCCAGAATAGCCAAAGCCATTCTGAGCAAAAAGAATAAAACTGGAGAAATCACATTACCCTGACTTCAAATTACACTGCAAGGTTATAGTAACCAAAACCACATGGTAGTGGCATAAAACAGACACATAAACCAATGAAACAAAATAAAGAGTGCAGAAATAAAGTCACTCACCTAAAGCCAACCAGTTTTCAACAAAGGTGCCAAGAACATGCATTGGGGACAGTCTTCAATACACGGTCCCGGGAAAACTGGTTAGCTACATGCAGAAGAATAAAACTAGACC
The DNA here is from genome assembly GCA_963574635.1 of Cheracebus regulus. Taxonomy (NCBI): domain Eukaryota; kingdom Metazoa; phylum Chordata; class Mammalia; order Primates; family Pitheciidae; genus Cheracebus; species Cheracebus regulus. Next base: position 20,034 of record CAUYQU010021386.1, read on the forward strand.
CCTATTTCTCACCATATAAACAGAAAACAACTCAAAACATATTACAGATTGTAGTGTAAGACTCAATGTTATGAATCCACTAAAAGATAGGGAATGCTTCATGACATTGGGCTGGGCAAGAATTTTTTAGATAAGACTTCAAAAACACAGGCAACAAAAACAAAAATAAACAAATGGAATCACATGAAACTGAAAAGCTTTTGTACAGCAAAGTAAACAAGTAAAAGAGTTCAGAGACTACCTATAAAATGGGAGAAAATATTTGCAAACTATACATCTGACAAGGGGGTTAATATCTAGAATATGTAAGTAACTTAAAAATTGCAACAGTAAGAAAAAAAGAAACCCCCCCAAAATAGTAATTCAATTACAAAATAGGCAAAAACTTTAATATAATAGACATTTCTTAATTAAAAAAAAAAAAGACATACAAATGACCAACAGGTATATTTTAAAACTGCTCAACATTGCTAATCATCAGAATGCAAATTAAAAGCACTGTGAGATATACCTTATTCTAGTTACAATGACTATTGTCAAAAAGACACACACAAAAAAAGTGTTGCCAAAGTTGTGTAGAAAAGGGAACTCTTACACTCTGTTGCTGGCAAATTAGTATAACCATTATAAAAACAGTGTGGAAGTTTCACACAAAATGAAGAAATAAACTATCATATTGTCCAATAATGCCACTGCTGGGTATATATTCAAAGAAAAGGAAGTCTGTATATGGAAGAGAGAGTTATCTGCACTACCATGGAGATTACAGCACAAGGCACAATAGCTAATATATGGAATCAACATAGTGTCCACTGATGGATGAACATATAAAGAAAACATGGTATATCTACACAATGGAATATTATTTCACCATAAGAAAATAAAATTCTGTCATTTTCGACAACATAAATGAGGTTAGAGGACATTATATTAAGTGGAATAAGCCAGGCTCATGTGTGGAATCTACAAAACTTTGACCTCACAGAAGTAGAGGGTAGAAGAGTGATTGCAGGAGACTGGAGAGGAGCTGAGGGAAGGATGGGGAAATATTAGTCAATGGGTACAAAGTTGCAATTACACAGGAGGAATGAATGCTGATGTTCTATTGCACAATCAGGTAACTATGAATAACAGTAAGGAACTGCAAATTACAAAATAGCCAGAAGAGAGGTTTTTTGAATGTTCTCACCACAAAAAAGTGGTAAGTACATGAGGTGATGAATATTCTAACTACCTTGACTTGATCATTAGGCAACATAAACATGTAGCAAAACATCAAATTGTACTCCATAAATATGTACAATTATAATGTGTCAATTTAAGAACTGTTTAAATAACATACAAAATGTTTCACTGAATTTAAGTATCTGAGGTCAAGTCCCATGTGATAAAACTGAAGGCCCAGTCGTCGGACTGTGCTGGAAAATGATTGGTCTGGGGAACGAAATTCAGTGGTATCTGATGTAGAAAATGCCTGTCAGGTTGGAAATGGAAAGGAGGACAGGATCCTTGGGATTTAGGACTCAGATCTAAGTGTATACACCCAGAGAATGAAAAGCATGGGAAAAAACGTGCAGATGGTCCAGAGAAGAACAATCAGAAATTTAACTCTCTCAGGCACTGCTGCAGAGCCTGGATAGCAAGTCAGGTGGTGAACAGGCCACCAGAACAGACTCTTTAGCCACATCACTTCCTTTCCACGTCCATCCCCCTATGGCCTCTGTCAACCATTAATCTGTCCTCTATTACTATAATTTTACCATATCAAGAATGTTTTACAAATGGAATTACATAATACTGATAGAGGTACGAGGCAAAGAAATTCTAGGAAGACCAGGTGCAGGTCCCAACGAAACCCTGCCTTCAGGCAGAAAAGCCTAAAACCTGCAGCCCAAAGTGAGAACTTCTTTCCCTGTTTGCCTCACCCTCTCCCGATTGGTTCTTTCTGAATAATGTCTTTTAATTGTTGCCTTTTCCAAAACTACCTAAGGTCCTCTCCATCTCCCTTCTTGTGATTATAAAGACCCCAGACTCAGTCGGTAGAGAGAGAGAAGCAGCTGGACTGGAGAGGGGCAAATTGACTTCAGAGGGATAGCTGGACTTCAGAGGACAGATGGCTTAACTTCAGAAAGACAGCTTGACAACAGGGAGATAGCTGGACTTCAGGGGAAGATTACCTGCCTGCCCTGTTCCCTTTTCAGCTCTCCTCTCTGCTGAGAGCCATTTCCTATTGCTTAATAAAATTCTCTGTCCTCAGTGGGTCCCTAGCTCTTGTCTGGTGTCCAAGAAGAAAGAGGGCAATCAAAATCTTTTTATCAATTATATACCTCTTTCTTCTTAGACAAGAGCTAGGGACCCACCGAGTGCAGGTACCCAAAAAGGCTGTCACACTGATCCTTTGCCCGTGCAAGGGGGATGGGAGAGCAGCCACCCTATGTGACAAGGCAAGGGTCCCACTGAGCTGATAACACCACTGTCCATGGACAGTGAAGATAAGAAAGCATTGTAACATGCCCTCTGGGCTTTGGGGGTCACAAAAGGCACCCCCACCTGGGCTCTGCTGAAGGCCCGCACAGCGCCTGCTCCTGTTGTCATTCAAAGTGGCTGGCTGTGGGAGTTTAACTGCACCACTAAGATGGTGCCGACGGTCCCGGAGACGGTCAGATGACCGTTTGGCCTTTTGCCTTATATGGCTACCTGCCCATCAGGCGGCCTGCGGGCGGCGACCCTGGGAAGGAGCACCAATG
>CAUYQU010021387.1:0-39415 GCA_963574635.1 Cheracebus regulus
AGCCGGGCGCAGTGGCTCACGCCTGTAATCCTAGCACTTTGGGAGGCTGAGGTGGGTGGATCACCTGAGGTCAGGAGTTCAAGACCAGCCTGGCCATCATGGTGAAACCCCATCTTTAAAAAAAAAAAAAAAAAAAAAAAAAGAAAAGAACTGGTATGATAAAATTAACTGCTACCTACTGAAACCAGGTCTGCATTGTTAGTATATCCATAGGTGTGAGTTTATTTTATATCTTGGTTTGATGTTAGTTATTGCTTAGGGGAAAAATGTTTTTCCCCTAACCCCAGGTGCTGGAGTTATAGGTAAAGTTGGGAAGGTGAATTTGTTATTGGCGAATTCAGGGGATAAGTAATACATTGAAGAGTCCTGGATATATATAAATTCCTCCACAGGACAAAGGAGTTTAAATTTGAAAAAAAAAAAAAAACTTGCATAAGGAGTCAGAACCTTAAGTTTATTACTTATTTAATTAGCTTATTATTAGAGGTGGCTTAGTACAGAGTTTAATCTCTCTTCTTGGGAAATCATTTGATCTCTGGCTTTCTATCCCCTGAAAAGCCAAAAAAATTATTACATCTCTGCTCCATTGGTGTGGATATTTTCACTGGTGTGGCAGTCAGTCCCCAAAATGGTCCCCAATGATTCCTTGCCTCCTAGTAATCATGGCTTGTAGTCTTCCCAGATTATAGCAGGGTTTTTCTGTGTGACCAATAGAATATGGCAAAATAATGCTATGTCACTTCTGAGGCTAGCTCGTGGAACACATTGTAGCTTCTGCCTTGTACTTTCTTTCTTTTTTTTTTTTCCGAGTTGGAATTTTCCCTCTTGTTGCCCAGGCAGGAGTACAAGGGCGTGATCTCAGCTCACTGCAACTGCTGCCTCCCAGGTTCAGGTGATTCTCCTGCCTCAGCCTCCCGAGTAGCTGTGACTACAGGCATGCACCACCACGCCTGGCTAATTTTTGCATTTTTAGTAGAGACAGGGTTTCACCATGTTGGTCAGGCTGGTCTCAAACTCCCGACCTCAGGTGCCCGGCCCTGCCTTGTACTTTCTTGGATACTTTCCCCTGGGGAAAGCATACTGCCAGGTTATGAGGATACTGAGACAGCTCTCCACGTAGCAAGGAACTGAGGCTTTCTACCAAGGATCAATGATAATTTGTAGACTTCTGTCAATAGACATATGAGTCAACCATCTTGGAAATAGATCTGTCAACTCTGGTCAAACCTTCAAGTGACTGCAGCACCTGAGGTTGCTTGAATGTAACCTCATGAGAGACCCTCAGCTAGAACCATCAGCTTAGCCATTCTCAGATGCTTGACCCCAGAAACGATATGAGATAATAAATGCTTGTTGTTTAAAGTGTTACATTTTGGGGATAATTTGTTATGCAGCAGTAGGTTAACTAATACAGTTGAGAAGACTAAAGTTCAATATCCTTAATTAATTAACTGATTTTATGAGATGGGGTTTTGCTCTATTGCCCAGGCTGGTATTGAACTTCTGGGCTCAAGTAGTCTTCCTACCTCAGCCTCCCTGTTAGCTGGGATTACAGATGCACACTACTGTGACTGGCTCTCTGGCATTCTTTTTTATTTATTTTTTAAATTTATTTATTTTTTGAGATGGAGTCTCACTCTTGTTGCCCAGGCTGGAGTGCAGTGGTGTAATCTTGGCTCACTGAAACCTCCGCCTCTCAGGTTCAAGCAATTCTCCCGTTTCAGCCTCCCAAGTAGCTGAGATTACAGGCGCCCACCACTACGCCCAATTATTATTATTTTTTTTGACAAGGAGTCTTGCTCTGTCATCCAGACTGTAGTATAATGGTGTGATCTCGGCTCATTGCAACCTCTGCCTCCTGGGTTCAAGCATTTCTCCTGCCTCAGCTTCCCGAGTGGCTGGGACTACAGGCATCGGACACCACGCCTGACTAATTTTGGTATTTTTAGTAGAAACTGGGTTTCACCATGTTGGTCAGGCTGGTCTCGAACTCCTGGCATCATGATCCGCCCACCTCGGCCTCCTAAAGTGGTGGGATTACAGGCCCAGATATGAATATTTTTGATCAATTCAACAGACACTTGTAAAGAGCACCACCACTGGCCAGGGGATACAAGAATAAATAAGATAATAACATTTCTGCTAAAAGTGTTTATAGGTTAATAGGTTAGTGGTGGGACAGATAATTTCAATAATGATATGGGTATTTTATAGGGCATAGGTAGAGTTTAGAGGAAGTACACCTAACCCAGTGTGGGAGCTAAGGGAGGACAAATTACTTTCTCAAAGATACACAGCTATGTGTGTGGCATGTTGAGTCTGTCTTGGTTGTTTTCTAGAGACCTGGGAGTGGTAGTAACAGGATTGTACGTTGCCTGCCTGTTCCCGTTCACGTTGGTAAGGTACTGAGGGAACGTATTTTCTTACCGGGTCCACGAGGGGGCGTAGTTTTAAGGGCAAGAACTTCCCGGCGCCATGCCGTCTCTCATCTCTCTCTGGGAGATTTAACGGTCTCTGTTTTAATTTTGGCAGAGGCGGGAAGAATCAAAAGTCAATCACTCCAGTGGAAGTTCTAAGGAACTCCTTTCATTGGCCAGGGGTCTTTAAGAAGGTGGGGGTTCCTCCCAGGTTAACAGTCCCCTTCTTCGACATCCCTTCGAACTCCATGTCTGGGCCCCCTTCCACGAACACTCCCTTAGTGGAAGCTGTCTTTCTCTCTCCTGGATTTCCCCTCTGGAGTTCCCTTTCACACTCTTTGTGGAAGTTTTCTTTCTTCTTTTTTTCCTCTTTCTCTACCTAAATAAATTCACTTTTTACAAAAACTCTGTTTGGGGTCCAGTATTTACTTTGTGAGCACACTGGTCCCCTCTCTCGTTCTTGAGAGAGCAGGAGACCAAGAACCTTGGAGAAAGGTCCTCTCAGGGGAGCTGAGGGCACCCCTGAACCCCAACAGTACTATGTTTCTTTATAGAGACTCCATATTCACTGAGATATTATTCAAACTACTTTCTCTTTTTTATTTATAGAGGTGGGGTCTCCTGATGTTGCCGAGGCATGTCTTGAACTACTGGGCTCAAGCAATTCTCCCACCTTGGCCTCCCCAAGTGCTCGATGACAGAGGTGTGAGCCACTGCGCCTGGCTCAAACTTTTTTTTGAGTTTCTCTGCCAACCAGGATAATTAGAATGGGACAGAAAGACTAAGAAACAGAAACATTAAAATACAAAACAAAACCCAGGAAATATAGAAGTGTTAGAAATGAGTTAGGAGACTCAGATACATAAGGCCAAACTGTAAGAATAAAACATTTGGGGTGTGGGATTCTTAAAAAAAAATCTCTTAAACAATTCTTAATACTTTGTCACATATTTCTAGCTAGTAGTCAGTAAGAAATTTGTGGCAACGTGCTGGTTAGGCTTTAAGGAAAGATTATACCCATGGATCAATTTCGTAGGATCTAGTACTTAATTCTATCAGTTTGAACAAGCAAGTTTCAGACATTATAGAGCCAAGGGAACTTCCAACAGTCTTCCATGAATGAGGCAATCTGAATGAAGAGGCCTTTTATAACTTCATTTTGAACTCTGCCCACAAATCAAAGGTCAGCAGGCCCTTCAAAGAGGCTGCAAAATGCCTGGAGGTGCTGCTGTGCCAGTGGTTGCTCCTGTGTGATAGGCAGAGGGAAAAAAAGCAACAAGGAACAGGGGACGAAAGGCAAAAAGAGGGCACTGAAAGGGAAGAGGGAGAGAAGGAAGGGAGAAGAAAAAGGAAGAACTAGTAACTATTGTTTGTTGAACACCGTCAGCCACCGTGCTGAATACTTTGCAAACTTGATCTCAATCCTCCCCGAAGTCCTATGAGGTAGTACTGGCAGGACTTTTGTTTTACTGATTAGGATACTGAAGCTAAAAGAAGGTAATTTGTCAAAAGTCATACAGCTAATAAGTAGCAAAGCTGGACTTTGAACCCACGTCTGTCTGCCTTCGAAATCTGGCATTCCTTACTACAATGCCACAAGGAAAACATGTTCACCTATTAGGGTCTGAGAGATACCTACCACTGATGATGACTGCCTGGGCTCTTCTGTGGCTGGCCCTTGGATTTTTTTTTAAGTTTGTAGTCAAGTCTTTAACAGGATGAAGATCCCTTAATTGGATTTGCCTGTTATCCAATATTGCACACCACATCACATGCCGTGCTTCAGTTCCCTACGTGAATCAGTTAAAACCTTCCCATTTAGTCTAATGAACCCTAATTTCAGACAAAGGTAACTGTCACCTTTTGTTTCATCCTGTGCTTTTATTTTTCAAATACCAGAGCCGACCTCTGAACTCAATCTGCACTTGCCTATTGATGCATAAATATCTATAATATCACAGTAAATTAAATTCTATTTTAAAGGGTTTCTATTTAACAATCTGTCAGAACTTTCACAGCATTTGATTTCTGGTCGCCTCTGTCCAGTGACAGGTTTATCTCAATATGGCTTGATTAATGAAACCTTTTATTTGGTGTAAGCACACCTATTATTACCATAGTCTCTTAATGCTTGCTTAGGCAACATTGAGGTCTGGCAGCAGGGACTCTCAAAACTTCTAGCTTCTTTAGCTCCATCAGAACATCGGGTGCAGTTAACGGGCCGGGAGACTGATGCCCTCCTAGCGGGGAGCATGTGATGTTAGTGTCGGTTAAATGATCTAGCACTGTCTCAGAGGCTTGGCCAAACTCTCTTTTAACCTCAGGGTTTAAAAATGTTTCTGACTTAGTGCCAACAAATCTGCCTTTTTCTCCGTTGCTACCTCGTCCTTGTATGTCAGTCATTGAGGGGCATAGTGGACGTCTCCCTCGGGAACCAAGAAATTGCAGTGTGCACTGTGAGGCTGAGAAGTGGGATGCAGTCTAACATAAAATACCATATTGAAAAAAAGGGTCTTAATGAAGCCAAGGGGCAGGCACTAATAGCTCTTAAGAAGTAGTAATGACTTTATGATGGATATTCCACAAGCAACCTTTTCAGAAAAGAAGAGTGCAATTGAATTATGTTTTGTCCCTGACAAGTATTTACCTCGGAGAGAAGCTGCCATTACTGTTGGACTATCACCTTCGTGTCCCGCGTGCTTCCAAAACCCCGGGGAAAGAAATAACTTGGTTTGCACATAGACTCAAAATGTTGTCAGTCTGTTTTACATTGCTATTAAATATTTAATAACATTAAAATCGAGACATTGAAAATAAAATCTGAAACTTATTTGTGCTGGAGAAATTGTCTTCTCTGCAGTTTTCCTATCTACTATTTTCTGTGCTGGTAAAATGATTTGCTTTTGCTGTATATTACACTGTTTCTTATTTGTACCCCTGTCCCCTGCTAATACTTAAAACAGCTCATACTTTTTTGTTAAACGTTCTTTTTTTAGTTTGTGGTCATTATGGCTTTAAGTGTAGTAAATTCCACCTGGAGAATTTAACAGTTTGGCTGTTATTTTTAAACGTTCTGAGGTAGGAAAGAGAATACAGTAATATTAATAGGTATGATTCAAGTTTCTAATAAATAATAAAATCGGATAAATGAAACAAATGAGTCTATTATTTAAAAATAACTTTATGATAGTTAACATTCTGTTAAGACTTGAATATTTAAAGGGAAACGAACCCCTAAACACATTAGAAAAAAGTATTTTGTTTAATTACTGTCCTAGATTGATTATTAATTTGATTACTTGAATTTGCAGTTTGTTATTAAATATATATGCTTACATAGACCTTAAATCACAGAAGTTTTCCTTCTGGAGTTTTAGGAGTGAAGAGGAATATAGTATAGGAAATATTTCTTTTAAAGGGGTAACATCAGATTTTTATTATCAGGTTAGGGTTAATAGAATTCCTTGTAATCATACTGGAAAAATAAAATATAGTTTGACTGTACTTTCAAAATTAGATATATGGTTTAAGAATATTCAATAAAATAAGAAAGTAGAGAAACTAGTTTAATTTAAAATTATGCTGAAAGTTAATCAAATAATTTTAATAACATAATTAACTAGTATTTGGATCTTGTGTTCTATTTGAAAAATATATATATGCCATTTTTCTTCATTAAAAATGTTCTTTTGTAAGAAAATATGGAAACCTCTTGATGAGATTCTGAGTGGAGGCTTATGATTCTCCAACGTGTTTCTCAGGTTTTAGTTTATTTCACATCATGCTTTTTAACCTTCGACAACAAATATTGTTGTAGTATGAAGACAGCAAATCTAAACAATTACATATGTAGTCCAAAGGCATACACAAGAAAATCAATATTTGATATCTTTGCAACTCCCTCTTTGCAGTAGCGTTCAATAGCTCTTATTCATTATACACTTATATCTCTTTCAGATTCGCCTTTGTCACTGGAAACCCATTTTTTTTTCTCCTTTGACTTCCACATAACTTCTTTGCCCTGTACTTTTACAGATGCCTTCTGGCTATAAATACTAATGAAATCTCTTTGCTTAATTCAATTTTGCTGGTACACTTACAGTTATGACCTAACTTTCCCACGAGAGAGACTGATTGAACATTCCACTACCTTATGGATGGGAGCAAACATTCTTACAGAACTGGACTGACAATTTCCATAATTATAGAATTCACAGCCTAATGACCTTAAAAAACAATAAAAAGATCTCTTGTTAATTCCATCTCTGTTACTGACATTCAAGATATTTCATTTTTCACGGGACAACAAATTTACTTTTTTATTTTCCAAAGAGCAGTCTATCCTTTCCCCCCAGATTAAATTTTCTGAATATTGAAGTATTCCATTGAATATTTAGCATTTCTTTGTCTTTTAAAAGTTAGAATATTTATGATCCTTAGAATGAGTTTGACTGATTTATAGCAATCAATTATAAGAGTGCGTTTTCAAATAGCCCTTTTAAAAATGAAGAATAGAATAATTAAAAAGATCACAAGTCCTCCCTTGCATATAATTATTTCATTATTTCATTACAGTGCAGAAATTATTTTTGCTGACTATGAGCAATTTTAATTGAGCAAGATCTGTGTTAATATCCAATAGAAAGCAGTTCTTCCTAAGAAATAAGATCACTAATTGCCTAAATTTTATTCAGTACAGTGAGTCTTATGAGTCACATTGCAATATAAACCTAATCACGAGGTAGAGTGGGTACAATACCTTTTCTGTAGTGTAGATATCCTAAAAGCATAACCTGCCTGCTAATTTATTCCTTCAACAGTTTTATTGCCTTATTAAGCATTTGTTTTGTAGAATATTCTTAATCTATCTAGATTGTCACAGAAAATCTGTGATAATGACATATTAAAATTCAGACTTGAAATGTACTAAAGCCAGCATGAATAATCAAAGCTAAAACACAGCATCTTCGGTTCTTTCTAAATACTAAAATGTTCAGTACCCTGGAATATATTCTGGAAACTTTTGGCTTACAAATAAAGACTTAGTGAGGTATGGAAATCTTTAGTATAGTAAGATAGCCTGTTATTAACTGAAGCTAAATTAAATGTTAATAACAGCCATTTTCTTGGAAAAATCTAACATTCATCATAAACATGATAGTATTCTTGACATATTTAAATATTTTATATATATATAAGATATTTTCTTGCCATAAATATTTTACATATATTTATTGCTATGGGAAGAATGTATAAATTATAACAAAATTCATCAGACACCACTATCTTTTTTTTTTCTATTTCTCATTTTAATGTGTATGGATAGGGAAGTTTTTGACTAACAATCTTTAATTTTGCTTCAAATTTAATAATATTCCATTTTCTCACATTAACACATAGGCCACCTTTTCTCCTTTTTCTTCTAGTCCTCTGAACAGAACCACTGTATTAATGACCTAGACTGTTTTGGTCAAATGTGAGTAAACATATTACAAAATTATTTGTTATTATATATATTTTAGTATGGAATATGATGCTGCTGGTCTAACTTAGACCTTAAGTGAAAAGTACAGTATTCTTAGTTTAACTTCTTGTTTGTTTGCTTTGGTGTGTTTTTGTTTTTGTTTTTTTTAAAACACAAGGTCTCACTCTGTTGCCCAGGTTGGAGTGCAGTGTTGTGATCATAGCTCATTGCAGCATCGAACTCCTGGGCTGAGGTGATCCTCCCACCTCAGCCTCCTAAGTAACTAGGGCTGCAGGCAGGTGCCACCATGCCTGGCTAATTTTTTAAAAGTACAGACAGGGTCTTGCTATGTTGTCCTGGCTGCTTAGTTTGACTTTTGAAAGTGGAAATAAGATACATGAAAATCTCACTGGTGTTAATTGGCGAATTTGTGTATTAATTTAGCAAATATTTCTTGAGTACCTCTATGTGTTAGGTATAATTCTAATATGCTAAAACTACTTTCTCACACCCTTTCAAGAGAAACACTAGCAATTTTGCCTTCTTTGCTTGGATTCAGGAAGGCGCATTTGCTGCAAAAAGGAGAAATTAGCCAGGCACAGCGGTGCAAGCCTGTAATCCTAGCACTTTGGGAGGCTGAGGCAGGAGAATTGCTTGATCCCAGGAGTTTGAGATCAGCCTGGGCAACATAGTGAGAATCTGTCTCTGCCAAAAAAAAAAGAGAGAGAGAAAGAAAGAGAGACACAGAGAGAGGGAGAGGGGAGACAGATTGGCCAGCTTGATATTTAACAACCAATTTAGAAGTTATAAAGTTGTTTACAATTATAATTTCTGGATTTCAGTATTTACTGTGTCAGCAATAACTGAAGCCCACTGGAACTCTATAAGAAATGAGTTACTATTGTGAATAGGACAATTTTTGTATTTGGATTTTTTTTTTACCAGAGATTAAGAATTATGTGTGTTACAGAATGCCAAACTACTGCCTATAGCAGTTTTTCTTTCTTTTCTTTCTTTTTTAATTTTTTTAAAGACAGGGTTTCACCATGTTGGCCAGGCTTGGTCTTGAACTCCTGACCTCAGGTGATCCACCCGCCTCGGCCTCCCAAAGTGCTGAGATTACAGGCGTGAGCCACCACGCCAGGCCTAGGAGCTTTTCTTACAGTGAGAGAATTCTAGCATGGTGCTTTGGGAGGGTGATGTGATCTGGAAGAAGAACAACTAGACTCTCCAGAGTCCTGGGTTCTGCTACTGCTCCTAACTAGCTAGAAGACTGGGCATTTTGAAACCTCTCTGAACCTTAGTTCCAGATTTGGAAAAAGTGAATCATAATCCTTGCTCTGCCTCTTCATGGGGAGGCTATCATGATATATAGTAGCCTCCTCATTTGTAAAGTGAAAGTTTTCAAATTAGAGCAGTTCCTAAAGTGGGAGAAGTTCATGAATCCCCTTGAAACAATGCAGCTTTTTTTTTTTTCATCTTTCTGCATATGAGGTGTGTAGTTTTGTCAGATTCTCAAATAGGCAAGTGATCCAAAGAAGGTCAAGAAATGCTGAATTAGAGAATCTCTAACATCTTTTCTATTCCTAAATTCAAATTCCGTTCTCCCTCTCTCAATAATTGATATGAAAGCACTTTGAAAGAGTGCTAAACAAATGCAAAGTATCATTCTGTGTCTCTCTTTATGGATCTAGTCTATGTAAAATTCATAGCCATGCTTGGAATACTGATATTATGTTGCATGGGTTATTGAATAAACATATGGCCTGAGGGAATTCCTCAAATGCAAGGTTCAGTAGTAAACTCCTAGGAGAATTAGAGTGTGCCATAGAGACTCAGACAAAATAGAAAAGAATTCTAGGTGAGAGTGCACATTTTTTTTTTTGAGATGGAGTCTCACTCTGTTGCCAGGCTGGAGTGCAGTGGTGTGATCTCGGCTCACTGCAACCTCCACCTCCCGGGTTCAGGCGATTCGCCTGCCTCAGCCTCCCAATTACCTGAGACTACAGGCACACACCACCATGCCTGGCTAATTTTTTTGTATTTCAGTAGAGACGGGGTTTCACCATGTTGCCCAGGCTGGTCTCGAACTTCTGAGCTCAAGTGATCTGCCAGCCTTGACCTCCCAAAGTACTGGGATTACAGGCGTGAGCCACCACATTCAGCCAGATCTTATACGTTTTTGTATCTGTAGCCCTATGCCGGGACTCAGTAAAATGTATAAGTTGAATGCCCTTAGGCTGGTGATTTACTTTCTCTGAACAATGTTTCCCCTTTTTGTAGGAATAATAATAATGATAATAAAACGCTGGATACCATTGAAGTAGTCTGCACCAAGTACTTTACTTATGTTATTTTGTCCCAGCCTAATAACACCCTGTAAATTTTATTTTATTTTTTTTTGAGACAGAGTCTTGCTCTGTTGCCCAGGCTGGAGTGCAGTGGCACAATCTCGGCTCACTGCAAATTCTGTCTCCTGGGTTCAAGCAATTCTCTGCCTCAGCCTCCCAAGTAGCTGGGATTACAGGTATCCGCCACCATGTCCAGCTAATTTTTGTATTTTTAGCGGAGACAGAGTTTCACCATCTTGACCAAGCTGGTCTTGAACTCCTGACCTCATGATCCACCTGCTTCAGCCTCCCAAAGTGCTGAGATTACAGGCATGAGCAACAGCACCAAGGCCCACCCTGTGAAATATTATTCTCATTTTAAAGGTTAGGATTCTGGCCAGGTGCGGTGGCTCACTCCTGTAATCCCAGCATTTTGAGAGGCCGAGGTGAGCAGATCATCTGAGGTCAGGAGTTTGAGACCAGCCTGGCCAACATGGCAAAAACCTGTCTCTACTAAGAATACAAAAATTAGCCAGTTGTTGTGGTGCACACCTGTAATCCCAGCAACTTGGGAGGCTGAGGCAGGAGAATCGCTTGAACCCAGGAGGTGGAGATTGCAGTGAGCCAAGATCCAGTCACTGCACTCCAACCTGGGTGACAGTGAGACTGTCTCAAAATAAACTAAACAAAGCTAAAATAAAATAAATAAAGGTTAGGATTCTGAGGTTCACAGAAGATAAGTGACTGACTCAAGGCTAATACCACCTTATAAATTTATTGGGAAGATTAAGTTATGTAATGTACTTGATCATGCTTTGAAAACTGTTTAGGCTACATAAATGTAATGCTGCTGCTACTCCTCTTTCACTTTTTGTTCCTTTTGTCAGATGGTCCAGCTTCAAATATTTTATTTTATTAACAGCCTTCTCATTGAAACAAGAGGGTGCTTTGCTAGAAGGTTTATGGTACATTGTATCCCAGAAGTGCAGATTTGGCAATGACAAGAAATGGCTGTTGCCAGGTCATTTTTGAATCGGCTAGATTTATCTGTTGTGTTACCAAATAGCTTTGCTGTTAGCCGAGAGAAGGAATGAAGAGAAACTATGACTGTTTGATGAATAAGACCCTTTGTAAATATTCCGCTTGGAGTTCCTCCCATCCCCTCACCATTAAAAAAGATTAGTGCCTAGATTAAGATCACAAAAGCCAAGGAATTCAGATCTAAAGCTAAGACTTAAGGTTGGAGTATCAGTCTTAACTTATGAGTGCAAAACCAGTAATCTTGGTAGGACCAAGACCATGAGTTTGTTCTGAATCTCTTGGTTTCTATGGAGCTGAGATTTATATTCATTATAATATACAAAGTTGAAATACTTTAAAACTTCATAACATAGCAAAGACAGGATTATAATTATATAATAGGACCGTCTTCCAACTTGTCACTGGAGGAATGATAAAGTCAAATTAGGGGAGAGCTACTGATTACCGAGGGAAATTACCTTTTATTTCTGAAAACTGTATTTCTCTTTGGTTTAAAAAATACCCTTTTATGGGGCAATTTGATTTTGTGCAATGTTTTATGCTTAAAAAAAAATCTAATAGGAGACCTGATGGAGAGATTTGATTATTCATTACCCATCTACACATTCACTAGTAACGATAAAAGATTTGTTGGTTGTCTAGTTTATGAGAGAGAGCGATGAGCCACACCAGAAGAGCGGGTGGGAAATCTGGGCTCAGTGCCCAGGATTTTTCTTTGCTTTTTGGATCACTGTGTTTGCTAGAATATTTAATTAATCCCACTCTTGGAGTAATGCTTATTGCTGATGGCCATTGCTGAGCTGAAATATTAAACCATATGTAATATATCTTCAATAAAATTTAGATTTAAAAGTCCCTAAATGATGTATGTGTTTGACAGTCCTTAATGAAAACTGATTAAAGAAATTCCAGAGAATGGATAGGCTTAATAGTAACAATTCTTTTCATTCATGTGAAAGGAAGTTTAGTATTACAAAATGAAGCATAAGGAATTAGCACAATATTTGGAGTAGGGCTGCAGCAGTTCTTGAATATATAGGTTTTGGTTTTTAGTTTTGTTAAATATTTGGCTCTTCTACTGTATCTCTGGTGAGGGTCTTTCCTGAGTTATTTAAGACAGTTCTTTTTGGAATACAGTTTAGCCATAGGTAGAGTATCAGGAAACTCTGATAATTCTCTTTTGAGTAATTCAATACATGGCATGATTTTCTCTTGCTATGGAACCGATGCCTCAGCAAAGGGTTAGAGGAATTCTGCTGTTTGTAGCGAAAATCTTGTGCCAGGAGCATTAACCTTGAAGTTCTATACACTTTGCAGGTCAGGCAATTACCACAGTTATCCTAGTTACTTATTTAAGGATGTGGCAAGGAGAACCTCCAAAAAATGAACTGATAAGTGTGAGTGGAGGGAAAAAAATCAATTAATTTTTTTGAAAGGACAGATCTAGAATTGTAATGATGGAAAGAATTCTAAAATTTAGTCAAAATATCTCTTGAACAGGTCAGAACAGGCAAAGGGTCTGACGTACTGGAGTGTGTCTGGGTAGTCAAGAGGGATAGAACATTAGAAATGAGACAGTACTTAAGAATTTGGTCAAATCTAGTTGTCTTCAAACTTTGTAACTTTTTGAGTTACTTTATGCAAACAAAATCTTATATACTGAATATGGAAAACAGATTTGAGGGCAGCTATTCTTTTTGAAGTCAAAGAGCTTGCACCTGTTCACATGCTTCTCCCTTCTTCCATCGTTATTAGCATAGTCTGAAAATCAGTCATCTACTTCAACTCTTTCATTTGACATATATGAGCATTCATTTCCAAGAGGAATAAACTGACTTGTTCAAGGTTATATAACTAAACAGTGTCAGGGTTTAGTCTCAGACCAGTGCTCTGCTTTGTTCCATACTTTCTACTTCAAACACTCTCTGCTTCTTGCAGGGAATTCTGGGAAGAGATCAACCCTCTCTACTAGAATTCTAGGAAAAAGTAATGTAGTCAGGTGTTGAAAAGACAAGTGGGGATATGGGTCACCAATACGATTCCTTAATACATTAAAAAAATAGGCATTTATTGATTATCTATTATGTGCAAGGCACAGCTTGAAGCTGCAGAGAAAGTACAGAATTCTAGAATGGAAGAAGTCATGTCTTTACTATTCTTCGTCCTATATTTTCTCCTTAAAAATACGAACAAAGCAATAATTTAGAGAATATGAATCATACACTCAGTGTAGTGTTTTTTGGGTGTAGACTCTGGAGTCAGACTACCTAGTTTTGAAGTCTGGTCCTGAAGTTATCTTGGGGAAATTGCTTAACTACTCATCCCCATCTCCCTCCTAACTCCCACTTCCTCTTCCTCCTCCTCCTCCTCCTCCTCCTTTGTTTGAGCCAGGGTCTTGCTCTGTCACCCAGACTGTAGTGCAGTGGTGTAGTCATGGCTCATTGCAACCTCTGCCTCCCAGGCTCAAGCAATCCTCTCACCTCAGCCTCCCAAGTAGCTGGGAATACAGGTGCACCCCACCATGCTCAGCTAATTTTTTTTTTTTTTTTTAATTGTGGAGATGAGGCCTTTCTATGTTGCCCAGGCTGGTCTTGAACTCCTGGGCTCAAGTGATCCTTCTGTTTCGGCCTCCCAAAGTGCTAGGATTACAGGTGTGAGCCACTGTGCCCAGTGAAATTGCTTAACCTCTCATGCCTCAGATTTCTCATCTGTAAAGTAGAAATAATAATGTTACTGCATCATAGAATATTTGTGAGAATTAAATGAATATATGCATTCATTTATTATATAAATATACATTTTTGATATATCAGAATAATTAAATCTTAGCTGCTATTATTATGTCTTATGTCACTCACAATGACAATTTGAGAGTCTCCTCTAAATCAGTGTTTTGACTTCTTATGTATATTGTTCAAAAAATCATATGGAATTATATTTTGCATACCTAAGTTACTAAAGCATTGTCAGTTCAATTTGGTGATCTTATTTTAGCAAATGGTTAACACCTATATAGTATATATAATATATATAGTATGATATACTTCACTTACTCAATTTTTTTTTGAGATGGAATCTTGTGCTGTCTTCCAGGCTGGAGTGCAGTGGTATGATCTCTGCTCATTGCAACCTCTGCCTCCTGGGTTCAAGCAATTCTCATGCCTCAGCCTCCCAGGTAGCTGGGATCACAGGTGTGCACCACCATGCTCAGCTAATTTTTGCTTTTTTTTTTTTTTTTTTTGAGAAGAAGTTTTGCTCTTGTTGCCCAGGCTGGAGTGCAATGGCACTATCTCGGCTCACTGCAACCTCCACCTCCTGGGTTCAAGCGGTTCTCCTGTGTCAGCCTCCCGAATAGCTGGGATTAAAGCCGGTCACCACCCGCCCGGCTAATTTTGTATTTTTAGTAGTAGAGACAGGGTTTCTTCATGTTGGTCAGGCTGGTCTCGGATTCCCAACCTCAGGTGATCCCCCTCCTTGGCCTCCCAAAGTGTTGGGATTCCAGGTGTGAGTCACCATGCCTGACCATTTTTTTGTATTTTTAGTAGAGATAGGGTTTCACTATGTTGGCCAGGCTGGTCTTGAACTCCTGGCCTTCAGTGATCTGCCTGTGTCAGCCTTCCAAAGTGCTGGGATTATAGGTGTGAGCCACCGCACTTGGCCTTATAAATCTTTGTTGTTGTTGTTGTTTTAAAGACAGGGTCTTGTTCTGCCACCCAGGCTAAAGTGCAGTAGTGCGATCGTAGCTCATTACAGCCTCAAACTCCCGAGCTGAAGTGATCCTCCCACCTCAGCCTTCAGTGGCTGGGACTATAGGTGTGTGCCACCATAACTGGCTAATTTTTAAACATTTTTTGTAGAGTTGGAGTGCTGCTGCGTTGCTCAGGCTGGTGTCAAACTCCTAGGCTTAAGCAATTGTCCTGCCTTGACATCCCAAAGTTTGGGATCACAAGCGTGAGCCACCACACCTGGCTCACTCATGACTCTTAAGATGCTTTGTACATCTTGAATGGGAATCTTGAAGATCAGAAATATGTGGGATTCACCAGTGATATCCTTAAGGCATTGCTTATTCTTTTCAATACATACGGTATCTCTTCAAATAAAAAGTGAGACTTTGGGCATGGGCAACATCATATGTGTCTGTTTAGGGTTCCAGAGTCCAGGCCTGTAACTTGTACATAGAAGGCAATCACAGATGTTCGTTATGTGTTTATGTCACAAATTCTACTGTTGGTGGTAACATCTCTTCTCAATTTTAGTTTTTCTTTTCTAATTTTAAGCTATCAGCCTAATTATAATATCTTCTGTACTAATTTTTCTCTGTTCCACTGGATCTAAAGTTAATAAATTTGTTGAACCATGAATAAAAGCAAAAAGCTAGCACATGTAGGTACAAGCCATATGCATCGCTTTAATGAATAGTCATCGTGACATATGGAGGAGGACTGCCCGATTAATTATTGGGTTTGATGGAGTTGCTGCTCG
Organism: Cheracebus regulus; assembly: GCA_963574635.1. Lineage (NCBI taxonomy): Eukaryota > Metazoa > Chordata > Mammalia > Primates > Pitheciidae > Cheracebus > Cheracebus regulus. The sequence continues at coordinate 15,738 of CAUYQU010021387.1, forward strand.
CCTGCATGAGTTAGTCCAGGGGCCAATTTATAGTGTTAAAATCCTGTGATGGGCTGGTCTGACCGATAAACAAAGTAAATAAATGAACCAAGTTGATTCAGTGGCCCAAATAATTTGCTAGATTATCATGAAAACACTATATTGCTTTTTATTTTTTTGAGACAGGGTCGCACTCTGTCACCCAGACTGGAGTGCAGTGTGCAATTATGGCTTACTGAAGTCTCGAGCTTTGGGGCTCAAGCAACCCTCCCGCCTCGGCCACCTGAGTAGCTGGTACTACACGCACATACCACCATACCTGGCAATGTTTTCAAAAGTTTTTTGTAGAGACAGGGTCTCACTATGTTGCCCATGCTTGTCTTGAATTCCTGGGCTCCAGTGATCCTTCCATCTCGGCCTCCCAACATGTTGGAGTTATAGGTATGAGCCATCATATCCAGTCAAGAATTAGTAATATCACTTAAAATCTGTAGTATATTGAGGCACTGGGAATAGGGTATATATCCAATAGGACTCTTCAGGCTGTGATAACCAAAAACCCAACTCAAGCCGGATTGGGCAAGAAGTGAAATCCACTAGCTCAAGCAACTGAAAATTTCAGAGGTAAATTTTTCTGACTTTCATTTACACTTGATCCAGATGTCTGCCTCCATCTTTAGCTTAACTCTCCTCCACAAGGAGGCCATTTAGCATCTCCATGCCTATATCCTCCCAGAATTCAGCCCAGCAAAAAGTAGAGTGATTCTTGGCGACTACCATATGAGTCTTGGACATTGGAACAAGTTAGGTCATAGGTAAACCCCTCAGTCAACAATGTTAGTAGGATTTGATACTCTCATTGGCCAGGACTAAGGCACATGGTGTCTTCCTGGTGGAGCCCCACAATACATGAGAAAGTGATGGTTTTCCAAAGGACATTTGGGTACTCCCAGAAATAATAAGGAGCAGACAAATATCTATTAGAAGGAAAAATAAAATTCTTTTTAAACAAACTAATATCAAAATGCCAGATAAGAAAACAGACATTCTCATATATTATTTCAAGTGGGCTATTTGGGAATATCTACAAAAATTCAAGTGCACATTCTTTTACACAATTTCACATCAAGGAATTTATCCTACAGATAAATCATACCAGTGTACAAAGACATTATTTAAAGGATAATCACTGAAGCATTGACTGTAACAGCAAAATACTGTCCATTGACGTGGAAGTTGTTAAATTATGATTCATTTATGGAGAAGAATATTGCACAATTATTTTTAATGAGGTAGATCTATATGTTCTAATATGGAAATAAGTCTATGATAATTTCAGAGAAGAAAAGCAACTTGCAAGAAAATAGGCAAATATGTTCCTACTTGTGTAGATGCATAAAATATATCTGGAAGAATATCCAAAAAATGTTTAACACTCCTTATTGTTGGGCAAGAAGTTCTAGGGAGTTAGGAGTGGCAGGAAGAAGACATTTGCTTTTCACTTTATATCCTGTGGGGCTTTAATTTGTTTACCTGAGTACACATTACTTTCATTACTTTAAAAGGTCAGTCTGGTCGGGCATGATAGCTCATGCCTATAATCCCAGCACTTTGAGAGGCCAAGGCACGAGGATCACTTGAGCCCAGGAGCTCGGGACCAGCCTGGGCAACATAGAGAGACTCCGTCTCTATAAAAAAAATGAAATAAATAAATAAATAAATCAACCAGTATAGTGGTGTGTGCCTGTGGTCCCAGCTACTCAGGAGGTGGAGATAGGAGGGTTGCTTGAGCCTGGGAGATAAAGGCTGCAGTGAGCTGTGAGCATGCCACTGCCCTCCAGCCTGGGTGACAGAGTGAGACCCTGTCTCACAAAAAAAAAAGAATTCTCTTTTATTGAGCAACTGTTATATTAGTAGGTGTACGGCTTTGGTGAACTCAGTGAATTTCCCTGAGCCTCAGTTTCTTTACTTTTCAAGTGGGGGTGATCATATTAATAAAATGTGCCTTATAATGTAACTGGGAAACTATAGATAAAATATGATAAATGCTTGAGTGTAGCAGACATTTAGTAAATCACTGCTCTTAGTAGTAGTAATTACTTCAGTTTGTAATTACTGCCTTTTCTTTCTTTCTTTTCTTTCTTTTTTTTTTTTTTTGAGACAGAGTCTCACTCTGTTGCCCAGGTTAGAGGCTAGAGTGCAGTGACACCATCTTGGCTCACTGCAACCTCCGCCTTCCAGGTTTAAGTGATTCTTCCGCCTCAGCCTCCCGAGTAGCTGGGACTACAGGCATGTGCCACCATGCCCAGCTAATTTTTGTATTTTTAGTAGAGACAGGGTTTTACCATGTTGGCCAGGCTGGTCTCGAACTCCTGGCCTCAAGTGATCGGCCTGCCTCAGCCTCCCAAAGTGCTGGGATTGCAGGAATGAGCTACTGTGCCCAACCTATTTTCTTTCCTGTTCTTTCTCTGTAGAAGTAGTTATCAGGCATGAACTCCCATGGGTGCTCACAGGAGATGGTGCCAAGCATGCGCAGAACTTCCCAGGCCAAGATCCACCACATCAGACCCAGTGAGTGAGCCCCCTTGTCATTGCATGAGGTGGTGATGATCACATCGTATAGAGGAGAATATGTGTGACACAAAGCAATGGTAGTCAGGTGAACATACCATACCTCTGCGCAAGGTTGGTGGTCAGCCCTGGGATCAGTAACCATCAGAAGACATGGTTCCCAGGAGGCTGCTCGGATCTGGTTAGTAAAGGCACCCAGCAATAAGAGTGGCTCCTGTGGCAGCAGCAAACTTCAGCATAGCCTGCTGGCTGGCATTCCTGGAGGATGTGACACTGACAGCGGCTGAGTTTCCAAATGGCAACAATGGCACAAGCTGCCACAAAAGCTTCTTGCAGGTCCTCTTCAGATTTATGATGTAGATGCCATCACTTTTCCTTTTGTAGCATATCATTTGGAAGTCAAGGTTGGTGCCACCTAAGTGGATTCCTGCTGCAAGGAACATGAGGACACCCTCCTTCATCTTCAGGGCATCAAGGGCTCCAAACATTGTGATAGTTTCTCTTTAAATGACAACATGCTTTATGGATCTCTGTCTGGAGAGCATGGACAAGTACCACCCAAAGTTTGATTGCTAATATAGCTCACTCTTCTGTGGCTAGAAATTCTGAAGAATAAAATGGTAAGGGAGTTATTATGCTGACTACAACACCCAGGCTCAGGAACTAGTGTGCATAAGACCTCAAATTTCTTTCTGGCTCTCATTATGAAAGTCATGATTGTTTCCCTTGCGTCATCCTCTGCATGTGGCTTTTCATCTTACATTCTGGCTTTGCTCCAGGAGACACACTGCCTTATGCCAGGGACCTGGTGGAAAGGTCACCCCAGAATGGCCAGCCTGGGAAGAGCTTACTTATCAGTGTAGGTCCTTAACTGCATTTCTTCATGCGCTGCCTTAACGGCGTGTAAGCAAGAGTGAAAAATTCCAAAGGGGACTAAAATTTAGAATTTTGGCCTGATAGTATAACCAGAAGGTTTTTTTGCTTTGAATTACCATAACTAGGAGTGAGTGAGTTTCTGTCATTCCCCCACCGAATAAAATATTGAATTTATGATAAATGGTTGTAAAATAGAGTGATCTGGACTTATTCTTTCCAGCCTAGTGAGACCCATCCCAATCTTTTACAGACAGTTTCTTTAAATATAGCACGAGAAACCTCAGTGTCCTCTGGAGGTTTTTCTAAATGGATGCCAACTCAGTCTTTATTATATGTCATATAATTGCCTGTCTTGACATACCTCTTCCAGACTTTGCTTTAACATGGACAAAATAGGTTAAAGGTTCCTTTCTGCTGATAATGATGACCCTTGGTGTTTTTGTTGTTGTTTCAACTTTATCTTTTTCTGTGTTGTTCCCGAATTTCTTAAAGTTTTTATCTTTTTCAGTTTTTTTCTTTTAAGTCTGCGTAGATGATGTCTACTTCCTCCCTTTAATCCAATTCAAAGTCCTATAGCAAACATTTACTGACCACTTATTCTATACAAAGCGTGCTGCTGCTCTAAAAACGCAAGAGTTTATAGAGCTGTAACATCCAATATGGTAGCTATTATCTACATGTGGCTATTCAAATGTAAATTAATTAAAATTAAATTAAATTAAAATTTCAGTTCCTTTTTTGTACTAGCCATATTTCAAATGCTCAGTAGCCACTTGTAACTAGTGGCTACTGTATTAGCCAGTGTAGGTATAGAAAGTTTCCGTCACTGTGGCGAGTTCTACGGGACAGTGCTGTTATAGTGCATCAGTAATTAAAACTACAACTCACTACTTGCCTTTCATTTATAAAATAGTCAAAAACTCCTATCTTCCAATTAGAACTTTTTTTTCTTTTTTTCAGACAGGGTCTCATTCTGTTGCCCAGGCTGGAGCAGTGGTGTTATCATGGCTCACTGCAGCCTCAGACTCCCCGGACTCAGTGATCTTCCCACCTCAGCCTCCTGAGTTACTGGAACTACAGGTGAGCACCACCACACCTGGCTAATTTTTGTATTTTTTTGTAGAGATGGAATTTTGTCATGTTTCCAAGGCTGATCTTGAACTCCTGGGCTCAAGTGATCTGCTCACCTCAGCCTCCCAAAGTGCTGGGATTACAGATGTGAGCCCCCATGCCATGCCAAGTCAAGTAAGATTTATTGAATTTTACTATTAGGTACTATGAGAAATACAAGGACAAATAAAATATGTTTCTTGTCCTCAAGGAACTTAAAATACATTGAGAAAAACTGACACATAATACAGCTAATGAGATTGGAAGGCAGGATATGCAAAGTGATCTAATAGAGGCATAGTTAAAGCACAATGTAATCACTGAGGAGGGATTTATTTCTCTGCATCAGGGCCTTCATACAGAAGGTGGCATCTAGGAAGGAAAGGACATGGGGAAGGCAAAAAGTCATTTTAGGTGTCAAGGAAATAACGTAAGTGAAGACATGGAATAGGGAAAGTAGCTCTGTGAGGCAGATAATATAGCATAGAGATTCAGAGCACAGAGATTCAGATAACACCTCTGGGGACAAACTGCCTGGGTGGAAAAAATTGGCTCAGCATGGTGGCTCACGCCTGTAATCCCAGCACTTTGGAATGCTGAGGCGTGTGGATCACCTGGGGTCAGGAGTTTGAGACCAGCCTGACCAACATGGTGAAACTCCGTCTCTACTAAAAGTACGAAATTAGCAGGGTGTGGTGGCGCATGCCTGTAATTCCAGCCACTCTGGAGGCTGAGGCAGGAGAATGGCTTGACCCCGAGAGGGGGAGGTTGCGGTGAGCCGAGATCACGCCATTGCACTGCAGCCTGGGCAAGAATAGCGAAACTCCGTCTCAAAATAAATAAATAAAAACAGGAAACAAAAAACCAAAAACAGAAACAAACAAACAAAAAACCCCGGCTTTGCCTCTAGTTAGCAAGTACATTCATCTTTCTAAGTCTCAGGTTCTTCATCTGTGAAACGGTGCTAATAATAGTTGCTACCTAACGGTATTTGTGACATTAAATGAGATGTGCCGTTGAGAGGTTTAGCACAGTGCCTGTCATAGCAGGCCACTAGGGGAGGACCTGGAGGAAAGGGAGGTAGTTATACTGAGGCTATTGCTGGAGAGTGGTCTCAGTTTGCAAAGAGTCTCCAAATGTAATGGCTGAAATAAGATAGAAAATAATTTCCATTCCAGTTAAAAATCTGGGAATAATCCATCTAGGACTGGTATGGTGGCTGTGTTCCATGAAGTCCTCAGGGACTCAGTTCCTTCTCATTTTCTACCTTGCCATTCCTAGGGTGTGGCCCTTGTCATCATAGTCCAGGATGGAACTTCAGTTACGACATTCATGTCCCAATTAATAGGATGAGATGTGTACCCATGACCTCAAGATTCCCAGAAGCTGCCACCTGACATTTCCACTTTCCATTAGCCTCAGCGTAGTCACATGACCTCACCTAGCTTCAGGGGAACTGGACAGCATAGTCTTTCTTCTGGGAGGCCATGTTTCCAGCTACAATTTTTAAGGGGAAATGGATATTAGAGGAAACTAGCAGTCTCTGTTACAAAGAGAGACAAGACTGCAGCCAGATTACAGAGGTCTTTAATGCAGTCTAAGAAAGAGTTTGTATTTTACTTTTTGGGCTCTGTGGAGCTATTGATACTCTCAGTGTGCGATTTAACACAATTAGAGTCTGTTCATGCTAAGAGACTTGACATGGTTCTTTAAACCATCAATACTCACTCCAGGAATACTCAGAAGTTTCCAAGAATAGTTATTTTCAGTTTTTTCAAAAATTTGTTTCCCCTAATATTCTTACATTCTTCTCAAGTCTCCCTCCTCTCTGAGGAAGGGAAACGGGAACACTTTCTCCTGGCAGCTCTCCTTTAGAACACCTCCAGTGTACCAACGGCCCTCTAAAATGAGCTGTCCAGGAGTCTGAGGCTGCAGTAAAACTATGATTGTGTCACTGCACTCTAGTCAGGAGACAGTGAAACACTATCTCTAAAAAAAAAAAGTGCTGATAGTGGAAACTAGTTCTTCATATGCACAATCTTAGCTCACAGCAACCTCTGCCTCCCAGGTTCAAGCAATTCTCCCACCTCAGCCTCCTGAGTAGTTGGGACTACAGGCATGTGCCACCATGCCAGGCTAATGTTTGTATTTTTAGTAGTGACAGGATTTCACCATGTTGGCCAGGCTGATCTAGAACTCCTGACCTCAAGTGATCCACCCGCCTCAGCCTCCCAAAGTGCTGGAATTACAGGTGTGAGCCACTGCGCCTGGCCTGGTACCTTTTTTTGATCAAGATACTGTTCTCCTTTTTTGAGCACCTTGTGCTTTCTGTCCTCAGACACTGTGCTTACCACAGGGCATGTATTACTGACCGTGTGCTACTCTAGATTCTAAGCGGCTTGAGGACAGAGTTCAGACGTTACTACAGTCTATCTCCTCTGTGGTTTACCCAGTGGCCAGTACAAGGCACACATCAGGTTATCAAATGTCTGGATAAATACTGAGTGTAGAATGCTGCCTAGATTATGTTGGCTTGAAAGCAGCTGGACTAGTGCATAAAACCTCATACTGTTGAAGATTGGCTGGGTTTGTGGTGAAAGTACTCCAGGCAAAGGCTAAAAGAAAGACCTGTGTAAAATGTAGTATTGTCCACCTAGAGTATGGGTCTGCTCAGAGCACACTGGGCCGTGAAACTATGAGATCAGGTTGCATGCTTTGTGCTCAATCCCAAAGTCTGTTTTCTCTTTTCTGACTTTGTCTATGTTATTGCAGGCACTGGTTTACTAAGACAATTCAAAACATATACTCATTTTGTGTGCTTATGAAATATATCCCAAGATAAGCCCCTCCAAGAAGATTTTTAAATCAATAAATATTTACGGAGTGTGTATGAGGCACATGGTTGGGGCTCTGAGGAATAAAAATAACTGGAAAAAACACCAATCCTTGCTTTCAAGGAATTTAGTCAACAGACACTGTGCTGGGTTGTAGGGATCTAAATATGGTTGAGAAGGCTCCTACCCATCAGGGGCTTCCCACGTGGTATGAAAAATAGACAGATAAGCAGATGATTACTGCAATCTAGCGTTTGAAGCTTTCTTGGGACCAAATGTACGCATCTTGATTAAAAATGTGAAGAAATTGTACATTTGAGATTTTGTAAAATTTGTATATACATTCTAGTTAGCTAGCATATAAGGTATTTTCAGGGAGTTGAATCTATTTTAGGAGTGACAGTGATCTGATCTGCAACCAGGAGAGAGAGACTGGGGAGGGAAAAAAAGACGGTTGATCGTTTTGAGATGACATTAAATTATCTTTTGACACCAGCTGTATCTTTTTTATAACAGAAAATGGAAACAACTCTGTCCTTGACCTTCAAAAAGAGATTGACTTACCTAGCTTAACTATTCAAACAAACAACTGTGTACTCTCTTCAATTCCGATGATGATTTTGATTTACTGTAAATGACTGAATTTAATGAACTAAATTATGCTATTTAAATGCATTTTGTGAATGGTATTGTAGTTTGTTACAAAGCATTATGTCTATGCTAAATTGTGCTGTAAATGATATGGTATGGAACATATGTGCTGTATTCATAATTTAACTGTTGCTATGGAGTGCCTTCTTGGATAGGACACACTGAAAAAAGGAGCCTTTATTTACCTGGTGAAATGAAGGTGATATCTCAGCAAATCACTAGGTCTTACTGACCTTGGCAGAATTACAGTGCTAATATTTTCACATGGATGAACTGTTCTTAAACAATTTCTCTAATGTATATGGCAGAAATAGGCTTTCCATTAAAACTGGGTATATATGGTATATCTTCTCTTTCCATTTTTTTCCCCTTCAACAAACATTTACTGCAGTCATTGCAAGGATAATTCCACCTCCATTAAGGTTCATGTTTTCTCCTGGCCTCTCAAATGGTGGGGGTAATAGAATACAGAGGTTTGTCCTGCAGCAACGCTGGTGGTCTCCAAAGGGATCTGCATTAAATAATTCCCTGATTTTCTTCTTTCTGAACAAATCAAGAAATTTTTTTAAAAAAGTAAATGCTGATAAAAAAAAGTAAATACATAACAAAATACCACCTTTGTTATGGATACAGGCTGAGTTGGCTTTGTGTGGGACCCAAGTGGGCTTTCTAACAGAATCCTGGCATTACCTACACTAACCTACAAGGTCCCAACTTCTGTACATGGAAGGCCAACCCAGGAAGATTTATAACGTGAGAAAGCAAAGAATTTGTGCTTTCTGTGGACAAGCTCATCTCAAGAGAAAGAGCAGCCAAGCCAAGTGGAGCATACTCAGTTATTCTTTACAAAAGTTCCAGTTAAGTTTGAATGAGCAATGTGGGTGGAAGGAGACCTAAGTTCTCCTTTTAAGAAGAAAATATTAGACACAAGTTAGAAAGTCATTCCCCAAAAACAAGTGGAATATTTTACAAAAGGAATTCATTCAAAAGTTTATCAGGACTGAGAAATCCACCAAATTTGTTACACATTCATGATGATGCTTCCGTTTCTCCCTTCTGAAGGGTATCTTTATGATAGCAGTCCTTCTATTACTTGATGGAAGATGAAAAAGTAGCAGCTTTTGGGGCAGCCACATTTATAAGTTCAGAAAAAACTGCTTGAAGTTTATGTGATCATTCTCAGTAGCTCAGCACTGGCTATTAATACTGATGTAAAGGAAGACGAAGAGTCAAGAGGCTTGGGTTTCAGAAATTTTATGATCATTAGCTCTGCTTCACCCAACTTAGGCTGCTGTTACAAAATATCATAGCCTTGGTGGCTTTAAACAACAGACATTTATTTCCTCAAAGTTCAGGAGGCTGGAAGTCCAATATCAAGGTGACAGCATGTTGAGTTTCTGGTGAGACCTCCCTTCCCGCCTTCTAGGTGGCCACTGTCTCACTGTGTGCTCACATGACTTCTTCTGGGTGTGTATATTCAGACAGAGAGGGCATCTCTTCTTTTAAGGTCACTAATTTTAAGGTATCAGGGCCCCATCTTTATAACCTCATTTAACCTGAATTATCTCCTTATAGGCCCTGTCTCCAAACACAGTCACATTGGAGGTTAAGGCTTCAACATATGAGTCTGGGTGTGGAGTAGGGGAACACATTTCACTCCATGGCAAGCTCATTGTGTGACAAGGCAAGCGCTTTGTCTCATTTTCCCTTTCTATAAATGGGAGTCCATACTTTATGTCACCTTATAAGGTTACCAGTACGTCAAGTGAAATCATGTACATTAACACATTGAAATGTTTAAAGTGCCATAACTATGGCATTATTTTTATTTACTTTTGAATCTAACAGTTACTGAGGGCAGGCTTTTCTTACTATTTAGCCACCCCTAGTTCTTATTCTGCTACCTGAGCATTTCTAGGTGGTAGATAGGAAGTTGGATAATGCTCAATTATGGTCTCACTCCCTTAAGAAAAATCTTCTGCAGGCAGAGGACAGCATGAAGTAGACATTGCACAAAAGGAAATTTGATTTTCCCATAATGACTGAAAACATGCAACAACTAGATTCCACAACAAACCCATCCTCTGATAAGAAACTAGAGTTTAGTTTTATTTTGATGATATTTTTGTAGTAGAGTTTTTTGTTTTTGTGTTCTTTTGAGGCAGGGTCTAACTCTGTTTCCCAGGCTGGAGTGCAGTGACATGATCTCAGCTCATTGCCCCCTCAACCTCCTGGGTTCAGGCAATCCTTCCACCTCAGCCTCCCAAGTAGCTGAGACTACAGGGACACAACACCACTTCCAGCTAATTTTACAATTTTTAAAAATTTTTTGTAGAGATGAAGTTCTCACTATGTTGCCCAGCTGGTCTTGAACTGGGCTCAAGGGATCCTCCTGCTTTGGTTTCTCAAAGTGCTGGGATTACAGGCATAAGCCACCTTCCCTGGCCACATTTTTTTTTTTTTTTAATCAAATGCATGAAAGTTTAAGAGAGGAAATCTGCAATAGTCCATCTCCAATTGTACTACAAAGGAATATCATAATGTGAACACTGGACAGAGAAAATTAAGCCAGTGGGAGTGTTTTCTCATTTTAGTGAGATTGCTTCTGAACTTAGCAACTTAGCGTTAGGTATATGCAAATAACTAGAGAGTCAATTTTGATGAGTTGCTGCAAGAAAAGAATTAGTTTTAGTCATTTTTCTGTGTCATATTTGGCATTTTGTTCAAAGTGATTCAGTTAACATGTCTCTTGGTAATATTCTCTCTATATTTATTGTGGAAGCAGCAGTAAATAATGATACAACTAATATTTTAGAATATTGTAATAGCAAATAAGTTCTAAAAACTTGAAGAACTTGGAGCTTATCTATTTGCTCTTTTTAAATGATTATAGCTGAAGCTTTGCTTCGGAAGCAGGGGCAATATGGTTCTTATCAAGAATGTGAAACTGTTTGGTAACACAATCTGAAAATGGAATGTCTGAGCTGGTCTGTGAAGGTCATGAATAACAGGAGTAGTATCCAGGACCTTTCTCTGTGATTGGCCACCATGAATGAACATGGGTGGGGCCAACAGATAGAAGTCAGGTATGACCATAAGATTTTCCACATCAGCAACATGGAATTATAATGCCAGAGATTTTGCATTTTTCTGAATGTCACAAACATAGAATTTTGGCTGGTTGTTCTAGCAAGGTGTTGGGCTTACATACAGCCAAGAGTTGAAGACTTGAAGAAGCAAAATCTATAAAGTGGTATAACTCTTGTGACATGTCTTTAGAGCTCCCCTCCCCTACCCGCCACACTTACAGATAACAAAACCAAAACCAAGAAATATTAAGTGATTTGTTCAAAATCACCCAACAAATTAGTGATGGAGCCAGAACTACCCTAAGTTTTCTCCTTCCAGCCCAATATTTTCTATATCCAAGAAAGGGGCAGATAGTTTTCCTATGGAAAAAGTTGAGGCAAAGGAAGCCCCTTGTCTGACCACCAGACCATTTAGGATCATAGAGTCAGATTATCTGAATGTTTAGAAAGACTTAAAGATTAGCGTTTTTGTTTTTGTTTTTTTTTTTTCAGAGATGAGGTCTCATTATGTTGCCCAGGCTGGAGTGTGGTGGCTATTCACAGGTTTGATTATAGTGTACTGCAGCCTAAAACTCCTGGGCTCAAGCAATCATTCTTCCTCAACCTCCTGAGCAGCTTTGACTACAGGAACCCACCACTGTGCCTGCTTTAAGATTTGGTTTTGTTTGTTTGTTTGTTTGAGACAAAGTTTCACCCTGTCACCCAGACTGGAGTGCAATGGTGCGATCTCCACTCACTGCAACTTCCACCTCCTGGGTTTAACTGATTTTGCTGCCTCAGCCTCCCAAGTAGCTTGCTTGGATTACAGGTGCCCACGACCATGCCCGGCTAATTTTTGTGTTTTTAGTAGAGATGAGGTTTTACTCATGTTGGCCAGGCTGGTCTTGAACTCCTCCTCAAGTAATCTGCCCACCTCGGCCTCCCAAAGTGCTGGGATTACAGGTGTGAGTCACTGCACCTAGCCAAGATTAGATTTTTAAAAATTGTCTAATCCAATCACCAATACAACACTTGAATCCAGTCTACAAAATCCCTGCCAAATGGTCAGTCTATGTTTATACACTTAGAATGATGAGAAACTTGGTCTTTTATTTTTGTTTAGCTCAGCCTGTTAGAACGTTTAGTCTTATTTTGGACCTAACTTTGTCCTCCTGTGGCTACAACTCTTAGGTTTTAGTTCTACTTTCTGGTAATTCAAAACTCACACAATTAGCCATGCAAGTATATTATCCTTTATCCTCTTTCATGTGTATTACCCTTGTCTTTCCTTTCTTTCAATGCTTTATGTTTTAGTAGGACATACTCAAATGCCCACTGGACCAATCAAATCTAAAATATGCCTGTTACCAACGTCTTTCAAGTTCATTGTGTAAAACAGACCTGAAAACTCTCAAAGAGGGATAATGAAAGAGGAATTAAAGTCTGATTCAGGCCAGTTGTTTGACATCCTTGAGGTCCTTTGCAAATGCTGATTTCATGTGGGTCTCAGTATGACTAATATAATCTACTTGGCCAGGTTATCTCAACCCATTTTCTAAAACTCATTGTTTGCTTTGTTATCTCTATGTATTCTGTGATACTACAATTTCCATTGTCCATGATAGTAGTGAGCAAATTATATAAAGGTACTATCTTTCATCCAGGTCTGCAAATATACTTTATTGACAATTTATTTTTGTGTACCTTATTTATTATTATTATTATTATTATTATTATTATTATGGAGACAGAGTTTTACTCTCTTGCCCAGGCTGGAATGCAGTGGCATGATCTCGGCACACTGCAACTTCTACCTCTTGGGATTCAAGTGATCCTCCCACCTCAGTGTCCCAAGTAGTAGGGATTACAAGGGTGTGCCACCATGCTTGGCTAATTTTTTTTTTTTTTAGTAGAGGCGGGGTTTCAACATGTTGGCCAGGCTGGTCTCAAACTCGTGACCTCAGTGATTTGCCTGCCTTGGCCCCTCAAAGTGCTGGGATTATACTTTGTAGTGCCTGGCCGTGTACCTTGTTTTAAGCAAATTTCATATCTAAAGATCAGATTTAAACCCAAAAATTCAGAAAATGGGCCAGGCAGGGTGGCTCACACCTGTCATTTCAGCACTTTGGGAGGCCAAAGTGGGTGGATTGCTTGAGCCCAGGAGTTCAAGACCAGCCTGGGCAACATGTCTCTACAAAGAAATACAAAAAATTAGCCAGGCTTGGTAGCACATGCCTGTAGTCTCAGCTATTCAGGAGGCTGAGGTGGGAGAATTACCCGAGCCCTGAAAGTTAAGGCCACAGTGAACTGTGGCATGCAGAGCCACCACACTGCACTCCAGCCTGGGCAACAGAAGTAAAATCCTGTTTAAAAAAAAAAATTCAGAAAATGATTTCTTTTAAATAACAAATTCCCTAAATGTCCCTAAAGTATAATTAGACAGAAAAAGTTCTGTTCCAACCTATGATCTCTGAAATACTTCAATTACAAATGCAGCAAGATATAGACATTTGAAATCTCCATAGGGAAAAATAGAATTACAGAAATAAACTTGTAGATGAACAAATAGAAATGAGGAGATGAAATTCAACATCAAAAGGTGATCTGAATATTCCCATATTTTTTAGGGCTACAGACATGCTCCAGGCTTTACTGTTTGAAAGTTAGTGGAGCTTGTTGTGGCTCACCCTAAGAAGTTTAGGTATCATTTCAACCAATCAAATGTTCACAGACTTGTAGAAAAGACAGGTTGGGTGTACATCAGATTCTGCTAGGATTATATCACAACCATCTAGTCAAAACAGAAACTGGGCTGGGCGTGGTGGCTCACACCTGTGAATCCAGCACTTTGGGAAGCCGAGGTAGGAGAACTACATGAGCGCAGAAGTTTGAGACCCGCCTGGGCAACTTAGAAAAGATCTCTTTTATAGAGAGTCCTTATCTCTACAAAAAAATTTTTTAAAAAATTAACCAGGCATGGTGGCAGGTGCCTGTAGTCATGGCTACACAGGAGACTGATGCAGGAGGATCACTTGAGCCCAGGAGGTCGAGGCTGCATCAGCCATGTATTATGCCACTGTATTTCAGTCTGGGTGACAGAGTGAGACCCTGTCTCACAAACAAAACAAACCAGAAACAGAATTTGAAACTTTCAGAAAGTTCCACTGTGTTTGTTTTTAATTCATTCCAATGTCAGGAAGCTTTTTCTTGTGATGGAATCTAAGCCTCTGTTTTGAGTCTCATGAAAGAAAAGTTGCAGCTGGTCAACACCTCTTTGTAAGACCCTATGTGCAAAGATTCCATTTCTTTCTGGATCATGAATACCTGAACTACTTATACGGATTTTATGAGGGCCTAATGAGTGGGAAGATTCTCTTACTCAACTTATTCCCTATGTCCAAGTGAATAAGAGCCAATTAAGGCGTGGAGGTAGTGCTCACAGTACTTGTCTGGTTTAGGCTTCTGCCTCTGCACTGGCAGAGACCTAATTTGATATTTTATAGTGATGTTTTGACGTCTGAGGCTAAGTACTACTATTATAAGAAGAATAGGAAATATCACTTTATAAGGTCTATAAATAAAGACCTAATTTTAATTCATTATGAAATTTCCAAAATCTCTTATACTCAGTGGCAAAATTGAGTTTATTAGGTTGAAAATTCTTTTTAGAAAATATTATGGGCCAATGTCATAAGAACAAAGCACAAAACTGACTTTGGATCAGGTCTAGACCATTTAGTCATTCCTCAGTATCTGTGGGGAATGGGTTCCAGGACCACTTGTGGATACCAAAATCTGCTCATACTCCAGTCCTGCCATCAGTCCTGCAGAACTCGTGATATGCAAAGTTGGCCTCCTCTTTACACATGGGCTTTGCATTCCTCTGATACTGTATCTTCAATCTGTGTTTGCTTGTTAATTTGGAACCGGCTAGTATGGAGGGCTGACTATATTATATATTGCAAAAAATTCTTGTGTTAAAGGGACCCACTCAGTTTAAACTCACATTGTTTGAGGACCAAGTGTATTTTGTTTTTTGCTGGAGACATTTAAAATATTTTCAAAATTCACTTAAAATTCAGTGTATTTTAGGCTATTTAATTAGTGACATGTCTAGCTTTTCTCACGTTTCATGGTTGTGTTGCTTTGATCAAAATTTAAAAATTTGGGGTCATTATTTCTTCAAACTGCTTTTCTCTTCCCTTCCACTCTCTCTTCTCCTTTTGGGACTTCAATTACTCATATATTAGGCTGCTTGAAATTGTCACACAGCTCAATGGGGTTCTGCACATATTTTTTTGTCTGCAGTGTTAAACTACTGTTAATTCTACATTTTTTTCTTTCTTTAAGACATTGTATTTTTCATCTTCAGAAATTTGACTTAGGTTATTTATATATCATGTCTCTTTTTACCATGCTTTTGCTTTCTTCTCTCTTTTTTAACATGTGGAATATATTTATAATCATTGTTTTAATGTTCATTTTTCCTAATTCCTAATCTTGGTAATTTCTTGGTCTGCTTCTACAGATTGATTTGTTTTTCTTGTGATTTTAAGTCACATTTTCAGATGACTTTTATGACTTTGTGAATTTGGGGCTAGATATTGTGAAATTTACATTGTTTGATGGTAGATTATTTTGTAATTCTAAATATTTTTGAGCTTTGTTTTAGAGTTTTAAAATAATTGAAAAGTAGGTTCATCCTTTTGACGGTTGTCTTAGGTTTTGTTAGGTAGGACCAGAGCAACTTTGTTTAGGACTAATTTGCCCCAGCTACTGAGGCAATATCTGCCTGTCGCCTTATATATTATGAGGTGTTTATTTTTAACTCTGACAATTGAGAATGTGAACTATTTCCACTCCTCTGTGAGCTCTGAAAATTATTTGACCTGCTCCTGGAAAAGCGGTTCTTTTTCCAGCTTTGAATGGTTGCCTCACATACATGTGCTGATCAACACTAAGCTTAAGACTTGAGGGGGACCCTCCACAGATCTTTGAATTCTCTTCCTTTGGTGCTTTGAGAGTGTCTCCTATTTGGTGAGTTCCAGCCTAAATTCTCCACTTTGTCTCTCAACTCAGGAAAACCACCTCATTTCTTTCCTTTCCTCTCAGTGATCATTGTCCTGTATTGCCTGTTTTCTAATGTCTGAAAAACATTATTTCATATATTTATCTGATTTTTTAAGTTACTTCATCTTAGGCAGAAATGGCATCCTGAAGGTCAGTATATTTTAGGACTCCTACGTGAGAGGAATAGTTTCCAACTTTCTATATTATTATATCCTAAAAATGTTTAATATACAATATTTAAAGGCATTTATGTAAACAATTGAAATCTTTCTTTGAGGAAATTAAAACAACAAAACTTGATTGCATATTGTGATTTCATATTTTGCAAATGTTAATATTTAATCATATGCAGAGCCATTTAGCTTAAGTGCATTAATGTAACTCATTTAAAAGAGGCCAGTAATTGTCCTATTAACTCCCA
This sequence comes from Cheracebus regulus, assembly GCA_963574635.1. Lineage (NCBI taxonomy): Eukaryota > Metazoa > Chordata > Mammalia > Primates > Pitheciidae > Cheracebus > Cheracebus regulus. Next base: position 32,318 of record CAUYQU010021387.1, read on the forward strand.
GTCTGGATATTATCTGCTCTGCCCTGCTGGTAAGGCCAGAGGGGGACTCTTCTATTGGCACCCACAGAGATTGCTCTGATCTGTTGAAAATCCTGTTAAAATCTAATTACTTAGGAGAATCAGCCAGGGAATATCTAATGAGCTCCAGGAAACCCACTAGAAGAAATTCTGTGTTACTAACAAATGAAATGTCTTCTGTCTTTCAATTATACTGATACCACATGAACGTAATTGCTGCCTTATAAAATGTGACTCTTGTTTGTTGTTTTTTAATTGCGTGTCATGAATTTTTTTTGGTCATGTGAAAATAACTTAATTTCCCGTGGAGGAGAAATGATGGTGCAAAGCTTAAATACGTATACTTCATTTCCTCACAAATATTTGATTCTTGTTATCAAATGCTGATAAAAAGTATGTACATTATTTAGTGATACCACTACACAGGTATAAATAAACAAGATGATTAAAAAACCTTGAATTTTTAATCTAGAATGAAAAATGTGCTAATCAAGAAACTCTGAAAATAATCATTCTCTGCAATCATTTTCAAATATTGCCAAAAGAAAATGATTTATTAAAAATGAAAATTTATTTATCTTATTTTGTAAATCTGCGTTTCAGAATCTCACCGTGGTTTACATTTCCTTCTCTCTTTAACATGTTTTCTTTTTCCTGTCTTTTTTCCTTTTTTTTTTTTTTTGAGTCAGATTCTCACTCTGTTGCCCAGGCTAGCATGCAGTGGCATGATTTCGGCTCACTGCAACCTCTGCCTTCCGGGTTCAAGTGATCCTCCTGTGTCAGCCTCCCTAGTAGCTGGGACTACAGGCACGCGCCACCATGCATGGCTAAGTTTTTTGTATTTTCAGTAGAGATGGGGTTTCACCATGTTGTCCAGGCTGGTCTCGAACTCCTGACTTCAAGTAATTCTCCCAACTCGACCTTCCAAAGTGCTGGGATTTATAGGAATGAGCCACCATATCCAGCCGGGACTTTGTTTTCTTAAAATTGAATGAGTAATAAATATATCATATTGGTTAAGAGCACAGGTTTTGGAATCAGACCTGTTGTATTCAAATCCTGGCTCTTCTATTATTTATCTAATATTTACACAAATTTTTTAACCTTCTGAGTCTCAGTTTCCATTTCTGTAAAATGGGGACACTAATTCATATGCACAGCATTGCATAAGGTTCTTGTGAAGACTCTGTAAAGTATGTAAAGTTCTTAGCACAGTATCTTGCATGTTGTAAGAGCTCAAGAAATGGTAGTTATTATTTTTGAAGACTAATTAAATTTTGGAATATGAAAGAATTGTGATATCTAAGATTCATTAAAAACTAATGTAGGGTGAATTTCTATTATCCTAATGTACTTCTATCACCATGTTCCTATTAAATTTGTTGAAAAAATTAAAATGGGTCTATTTTTAGTAGCATGTCAGTGAACTTCATTCCAAAGTTTATCAAGTTTTTAGTCAATGTGTCATTTTATAACATGGATTGATTTCAGCAGATGACACTAGAAACAAAATGTGGTTTGGTGATACATTACTTAGAAAAATATCTGTCTTAGTGACAAATTATTATTAGAATGTTATATAAGATTTTAATGATTGAGGAGAAAAAAGACTATTACATATTATTTCAACAATTAACAATGTAACTATTATTTAAAATTATTATCTGGCCTATAGAACTCCTGCAATTGAAATACTTGTATTGACAGTGCTTTTATTTTCAATCATTTAATAACATTGAGATTAGATTTTCTCTTTTGCTTAATATATAGACTAAAACATTTTTTTACTCAGACTATTTTGAATCTTATAAGCTGCCTTGTAAAATGGTTCTTTGCATTAAAATTAGATAAGGAGGTAGAATTGTTATTATAATGTTTTCATTTAGAATAGGCTCTTTAAAGTTTCTTTCTCATATAATTCATTAATTCTTATAGCAACTTTATGAACTAGCCACACAGTACTGTATTACAGGCAATAAAAGGAAACAGTTTTTGTATACATGCAGTTCTGATTATATTTCAGGTATAAAAGGTGTATATATAAATTACATAAGAAAATGTTTCAACAGAATATTTAAATGCTTAAAATAGTTTGTTAGTTAACACTTTACATAAATTTTGTTTGGCTCATGGTAGCTCACACCTGTAATCCCAGCACTTTGGGAGGCCAAGGTGGAGGCCAGGCGTTCTTGACTAGCCTGGGCAACATGGCGAAACTCCATCTCTAAAAAAAGAAACAAAGGCTGGGCAAGGTGTCTCATGCCTGCAATCCCAGCACTTCGGGAGGTTGAGGTGGTAGATCACTTGAGGCCAGGAGTTCAAGACCAGCGTGGACAACATGGCAAAACCCAATCTCTGTTAAAAATACAAAGATTAGCCAGATGGGATGGTGCACGCCTGTAATCTCAGCTACTCGGGAGGCTGGGGTAGGAGAATCACCTGAACCTGGGAGGCAGAGGTTGCAATGAGTTGAGATCATGCCACTGACTCCAGCCTGGGTGATACGGCGAGACTCTGTCTAATAAATAAATAAATAAATAAACACAACATAACAAAAGAAAAAAACAAAATTAAAAATCCAATTGAGAGATAATGGTAGTATTTGGTAGAGGAAGATGTCAGAATTAATGAATTTATGGTGATTTTAATTGTTGGTTTAAAAGTTTTTAAGTAGTAAATAAACATTGTGAACTTATTTTTTTGGCAGAAGTTATTATACTATACTTGAGGACCAAGCACGAGCTAGTTTGTTCATACAACAAATATTTATTGAGGGCTTATTATCTGCCGGAATGAGGATGGCTAATTCAATACACATATTGAATATATGTGTCCCTCCAAAATTTATATGTTGGAACTTAAACCCCAAGGTGATGGTATTAGGAGGTGAGTCCTTGGGGAGGTGATTAAGTCATGAGGGCTCCTCCCTTGTGAACGGGATTAATGCCCTTATGCAAAAGGCTTCAGGTGGCTAGGCACTTCCATCTTATCAGCCATCTGAGGACACACTGCTCATTTCTTGTGCCCTCCGCTTTCTGCTCTGTGAGGACGCAGCAACAAGGCGCTGTCTATGAAGCAGAGAACAAGCCTTCACCAGACATCAAATCTGCCGGTGCCTTGATCATGGATTTCCCAGCCTCCAGAACTGTGAGGAATAAATTTCTGTTGTTTATTAATTACCCAATCTAAGATATTTTGTTATAGCAACATGAATGAACTAAGACTGGGTTGTGGTGTTGAACAACACAGGCAAGGAAGAAGAATTAGCAGACTTATTATTAAAGTGAATGCTTTGCCACAATGTCAATTCATGAAACTTCACTCAGTGTAAGTCCCAGACAGAAAGTGCTTTGGTTGTTGATATTAGCATGTTAAACTGCTGCCCAAGCCTGGCTTTGCTGGGGAACTCATATATAACTTAGTAAGTTAACACATCTTTTTTTTTTTTTTTTTGAGACTGAATTTCACTCTTGTCGCCCAGGCTGGCGTGATCTCAGTTCACTGCAACCTCCGCCTACCGGGTTCAAGTGATTCTCCTGCCTCAGCCTCCCAAGTAGCTGGGATTACAAGCGTACACCACCACGTCCAGCTAATTTTGTATTTTTAGTAGAGACGAGGTTTCTTGATGTTGGTCAGGGTGGTCTTGAACTTCCGACCTCAGATGATCCACCCACCTCGGCCTCCAAAGTGCTGGGATTAAGGTGTGAGCCACCATGCCTGGCCTTTTTGTTTGTTTTCTTTTGTTTTGATGGAGTCTCGCTCTTGTTGCCCAGGCTGGAGTGCAATGGTGCGATTTCAGCTCATTGCAACCTCTGCCTCCTGGGTTCAAGCAATTCTCCTGCCCAAGCCTCTTGAGTAGCTGGGATTACAGATGCCCACTACCATGCCTAGCTAATTTTTGTATTTTTAGTAGAGACAGGGTTTCAGGCCAGACTGGTCTAGAGCTCCTGATCTCAGGTGATCCACCCACTTTGGCCTCCCAAAGTGGTGGGATTACAGGCGTGAGCCACCATGCCAGGCCAACACATCTTTATTAAACCAGTTTCTCTTTAGTAGAAAACTAATACTTCACTTTGACGATAGAAGTAAAAGCAAAATAAACGAAATTCATTTCCTGTATAAAAATGAATACAATGTTTTCATTTACTTAATTAAAATGTATTGAGGATTATAAGATATTCAGTTGAACTATTTGTTCCTTAAAAATTTATTTTCATTTTTTGATTTTTTGACTCTTCAGCTAAGACCGCAGAAGAGGTGATTTAGCGTATGCTTATTACATCGGCGAATGGGTCTTTAAACACAAGCAAACACAGAAATGAGTCCCGAATGTTACAGGTCCAGGGTAAATGACCCACAGGGACTGTTTTGGTATGCAAGGGTAGGTATCTCAGAAGTAGTGTTGGTGATCAGATGGTGATGGAACTTCTAGGTCCTTTGAGAGGCAAGTTCTAGACTGTAGCGTGCAGTCCAACAACGTATACTGACATCCCCAGCCTCTGGCACTCCATGTTTCTGCTCCTGGGACCTCCATGGGTGCACAAACTAGCGATTTACCTGGACCTGTGCCTCATCTTTGAGCTTCAGCCTGCACATTTGATTTTTCCTCCACTTGGCTCTGGTGGAGCGGAGGTTTCCAAGAGGACGGTGCTAAGGCTGAAAGAAAGCTTCTTTTTTACTTATTATTATTATTTTTTACAGACAGGGTCTTGCTCTGTCACCCAGGCTGGAGTGGCCCCTTGATAGCTTACTGCAGCCTCAAATGCCTGTGCTCAAGTGATCCTCCCACTTCTGCTTCCTGAGTAGCTAGGACTAAAGATGTGAGCCACTGTGGCCAGCAGTTTGAACTATTTGAAATAGCTGACGTTTGATCATTTTTTTGACCTATGGAATAAAAATTTTAGACAATTCAACCTAATAATATTTGCTAAGGTGTTTTGACTTGACCAAAAATGTCAGAAAGTTACCAAAATAATCACAACTCCAAATATGTTAATTACATTACTGTTTATAGTTTTCTTTCTACTTTTCTTTCTGTTTCTCCTTGATTGCTAATATTCGTCTTGCTTTCTTCACTGAATGATATTTTATTGCCAAAAAAGTTAATTGAGTAATATACCTGTCACTCTAAATACTAAATTATATATTTTTTAATGTTAATGAGCCTACAGTCCAATAGGGTAGGCCTAGGAAGCAGTATTATTTGGCTTCTTTAAGGACTTTTAAGCATCAGGGTGTAGTGGGTAGTATTTAATTTCCAAATTTAGTTACAATTTAAAGAATATCAATTTCTTTCACTATTAGAAAGTATATGTAAAACTAATTTTCATTGTTTCTGACAAATTGGAAGACTTCATTAGTTTATAATTTGGAAAGTATTACTATGTTTACCCTGAAAACTAAAATTTCAAGCCTTGTTATGCTCATTTCTGACTTATTCTGATAATACTATGGAATAATCTTATAATCTTTGCAAAATACAGTTATGACAAAATGATATTTTCTTCAGAAATTTATTATTCTATATCTGAAGAAAATGTAACACTCCCAAAGTTTTTTTTTTTCCAGAAAGGCCAACGATTATAATTCTTTTCTTTTTTAAATATAAAGCAACCTCACTGAATGAGCTAAAGCTCCCTTAAGGTAGAACTCGAGTTGTTCTCTGTTTCACATCTTTTTTTTTTTTTTTTTTTAGAATAAAAAGAATAAAAGAGAAAGAAAGAGGAAGAGATTTTAGAAAAAGAAAAGGAGAAAGAAACAGCAAAAGAAAGAAAAGAATGAAAGAGAAAGAAAGAGGAAGAGATTTTAGAAAAGGAGAGAGAAAGAAACAGCAAAAGAAAGAAAGAAAAAAGAATGAAAGGGAGAAAGAAAGAGGAAGAGAAAGAGGGAGAGAGAATGGGATTCTTGTTTTATTGCCCAGGCCAGAATACAGTCTAAAAATGCGTATTAAAAACCTCTTTTATGCCAATAATTGTGCTTAACAATGGAGACAGGAAGGAATAGGGGATGAAAATAACAAATAAGCAGCCAACCAGTATTTTATTTAAACCTGTGAAATGCTATGCAGTTGCTGAGGAGTGATTTACTTCCAATTATGTGGTCACTTTTAAAATAGGTATAATGTGATACTGAGAAGAATATATGTTTTGTGGATTTGGGGAGAAGAGTTCTGTAAATATTTGTTAAGTTTACTTGTTCCAGATCTGAGTTCAAGTCCTGGATATCCTTGTTAATTTTCTATCTTATTGATCTGTCTAATATTGACAGTGTAATGTTAAAGTCTCCTACTATTATTGTGCGGGAGTCTAAGTCTCTTTGTAGGTCATTAAGAACTTGCTCTATGTATCTGGGTGCTCCTGTAATGGGTGTGTATATATTTAGGATCGTTAGCTCTTCTTGTTGCATTGATCCTTTCACCACCATGTAAATGTCCCTCTTTGTTTCTTATGGTCTTTGTTGTTTTAAAGTCTGTTTTATCAGAGACGAAAATTGCAGCTTCTGGTAATGCTAGCTGGCTGTTTTGCCCATTAGTTGATGTAGATTCTTCATTATGGTGATGCTCTTTACCAAAAGGTAAAGCAATTCTTTACCTTTTGGTATGTTTTTGGAATGGCTGATACTGGTTGTTCCCGTCTATGTGTAGTGCTTCTTTCAGAAGCTCTTGTAAAGCAGGCCTGGTGGTGATGAAGTCTCTGAGTACTTGCTTGTTAGCAAAATATTTTATTTTTCCTTCACTTATGAAGCTTAGTTTGGCCAGATATGAAATTCTAGGTTGAAAGTTCTTTTCTTTAAGGATGTTGAAAGTTGGCCCCCACTCTCTTCTGGCCTGCAGGGTCTCCACTGAGAGATGTGCTGTGAGTCTGATGGGCTTCCCTTTGTGGGTAACCTGACCCTTCTCTCTGGCTGCCCTTAGCATTTTCTCCTTCATTTCAACCCTGGTGAATCTGACGATTATGTGCCTTGGGGTTGCTCTTCTTGCGGAATATCTCTGTGGTGTTCTCTGTATTTCCTGGACTTGAATATTGGCCTGCCTTGCTAGGTTGGGGAAGTTTTCCTGGATAATATCCTGAAGAGTATTTT